>JADGIX010000045.1:0-67599 GCA_027595885.1 Globomyces sp. JEL0801
ATGATTGAAATGCAGTGAAACTCAATATCAGACACTTAATTTTTGATAAATCAAACTGTGTGACAACCAGTGAGTGTAAAATGGAACACATCCAATGTTTATGCAACGGTACGATTTCGTATGATGCACATATCATATCTTTTTCGCAACAATGAGTAAAATGACATATGCTTTACACTTCATTTGGGGATTGTATACTTTTATGGTCTGTTTGAGCAAAATCTTCAACATTCATAAAAATTCCAAATAGTTCCTATTTGGTTTTCAAAAGGTCAATTTGCTGTTTATGAACTCGACTGAGGCAATAGGGAAACGTTTATGGAAAGGAAAAATAGTGGAGTGAACTGAACAAAATTAAAGTGGAGTGCATGATCAACCATGTTGAAAAACTCACTATATTAGAAATTACACTTGTAAGTTGATTAAACTGAGCAATTAGATAATGAAAAAGATTATAGTCGAGAGGTTCAAGATTCCCTACTTCACATTCAATACATGAGAAGAACATAAGTAACTAATAAATAGTAAAGTGAGCACGATATTTTATGTACTTATTCAAATATAAAAACAAGGATTGGAATAAACGATTTGAGTAACTAGTAATCAGGGAGGGATAGCTCAATAAACCACAAATCATCTAAAGATATTCAAAAATCACAGTTTTGAATGGCATCAGAACACAACTTTTAATGTGCAGGTCAATGCTAGAGTGTCTCTTAAAGCTTCTCTCCTTTTCTATTCTTTCCTTCTTTTTCGAATTCGCAATTTAGTGGTAAATGTATATGGTATGTGAATTTTTTTTTGGCCATAAATCAAGTCCCTTATACAATGTCAAGAATTCCTGACATGTGTACGGACGTGTAATGTTCTTCCAATTTCATATTTATTGTCAGTTACAGCTGAGATGAAGGGTTAGGGCTAGGCTAACCCTGATACATCAGCCAGCGTCTGACACTGTCATGATACTGACAAATTGTCATGGAATGAAAACATTTAGTAGGTACCAGATGTAAATATTGTATTTCATGAGCGGAGGCCTTTGTAAAGATATCATATACTGAAAAGATCAACTTCAGAATTATTCTCATATTATTAATATCGCAGATTCATTACAATTCAAGAAAGATAAAGTGTACAAAATCAGACTGCATTGAAAAGATTTCAAGAAGTGTAACAATTCAAGAAAGATAAAGTGTACAAAATCAGACTGCATTGAAAAGATTTCAAGAAGTGTAATGATTTGCATAATAAAAAAATAGCTAAAATAGTCTGGATGTATTTCCAGTTCTGATAGCGAATAAAAACGTAAGGAATTGTATTTAGCAGACATTAATCGTCATTAGATAGCATGGATGAAAGGTGTGTGAGCTAAAATCTTTCTCCTCAATGTGGGATTGTGAAAAATGCACCTTCATTAACTTTAACACGGATGCAAAGGAATGCGAAATGTGTTTTAGTTCGAAGTATCAAGTTGGATCAATTCAAAATCCAATTGTATTGGATGACGAAAAAGTCAGGACAGACAACCACTTTAAGAGACGAAAGATGGATGACTCCAAGACAGTTACAATCAATGAAGAATGTTTCGATCAGTTGATTCCAAACTATAATGGAACAGTAGTGATGACTAAAGTCCATAATTCTAAGAGTAAATTTACATTCAAAAATCTGGTCGAAAAAGTAAACGAACTGGGACTAATTCACAAATGCTTAGTCGAAGTTAAAGAAAGCTTTTTTTTCAGCCTTCTGTATAGATGATGACTGGTTGTTCAATCAGCTTCCAAATGATATCAGTGTATGTATCGCCAGACCGAAACCCAACGACGTGGAATCCAACGTATAGTAATTACGACAATGAATGTTCTAGGTTACCAATATTACCATTACACCAAAGATTTCATTTGTCTTTCCTACTTTAAAACCAATGCAATATGGATGCATGCACGTTAAGTTGATGGTATAAAAATACTCAATTTATGTAATTTAGCTCTTATGGTATCCTGAATTCCTCCGTGTTGTTGTTCCTTCTGCGAACTTGACTGAATACTGCTGGAATACAATCGAAAATGTAAAATTTAATACTGTGCATAAGTTTCTAGATTGTTTTTTACCAGGACTTTCGAAAAGCGGATTCAAGTCGTGAACTTAACGAGTTTGGAACAGATTTGAAAAATCTTTTGGTTGATATGAAGGTGCCAAGTTTAGTAGTTGGGGCGCTAAATGGCTATGATTTCTCAAATGCTCTAGGAAAGTTAATTGTTTCTAAACCAGGGTGGCATAAACAATCGCAACTTGAATTATTTGGGCATCTCCGATTAAAAAGAGTTCTCAGCACACTTGGACTGAATCTTACAAACTCTATGCTGACGCTACAGGTGAGAAATGATGATGGTAATTATCGTAGTCCTCCTCAATGGGAGGTTTGAATAAGAAATGGTGCATGGAAATGTGCAAATCTTTAACAAATACGGCAGAAGAAACAAACAGAATAAATGTTCTATTTCCAACAGAAGAGACAGTATTGAAATCATTCATTGGCCCAGAAAATGCTGAAACGATTTGTTTTCAATCCAAATATTGGAAATCCAGTTTTCCAAAAGAGTATCTAAGAGACTGTAAGTCGAAATGCAATGGTGCCTTAATGCATGCAAAGGTAGCCTTCAATTGTGATTAACACCTTTAGACAATTCTTGTTCATCAGTCCCGTTATTTGCATGATATAGTTGATAGAGGGATTCAATTTATACCCACTGGTGATCAAGATGCTCACGGGTACTTTTATTGTGGGTAATATCATAAAAATTGAAGGTGATAGGAGTCATAATGCCAGTCAAGCTGCTTGGGGCTTAAGATGTATTGTAAGACAAGAGGATTGCTTAAAAATTCATAACTGGGAGTTAGGAATAGTGTTGAAATTTCGAGCAGGTGGTTCATTTCAAATTCCGTATCAATATCCACCACCTGAATATAAATCGACCGATAAACCATGGGTATAATAATCAATTTTTGATAACATATGCAGTGTTGTTTTGATTTTCAAAATCTTTAATCTGTCACGCCAAATAAATATGTACATATACAAGAGCATTAAATGGTAAATATTTAAACTGTCTTTACTGAGCGTCTTTATATCTTTCAAAGAGCGTGAAAGTCATGTGATTCCCCTTGATACATTAAATTATGATCTTGTTACCAAGAAATCTTCATCACCATTCAAAATGGACAACTCTGGAGAGGGCTTATCTCTATGGGAAAACTTCATCGAATCAATAGCGCAAGTCCTATCTAGAGCGTTATCAACTAAAGACACCGAAAAGGTTATCATTTCATTCAATGTTCTACAGGATCGATTACGACAACTTAGTGTGTAAATTTTATTATACTTACTTGAACAGCGATAACCTTAACCGGCTTGAATTACGGTCCAAATTCCCTAGAAAGTGTAAACATAGTGGAACTTGCACTGGGAATTGTATAAAGGCTGTATTTCGTTCATTTGCAATTACATATGCCTTGAAATACGCAATGGGACTGATCCCCAGTTTATTGACAGGAAAGATATTTAAACAGTGATTCAAATTACGATTAAACGTCTAGGAAGGATTTGATTTATAAACTTGGAGGGAGAGATACTACATCTTTTGCTCTGTTTATGTCCATGTTTATTTCAACTTATAAGGGGGTGTTGTGCTTATTACGTTATTTGAGGAAGAAGAATGATGCATTTAATCCTTTTATAGCAGGTACAATTGCGGGAACCAGTATTCTCTTGGATCAGAACAGGAGTAGACGAGTAATGATCGCATTGTATTTAAGCACGCGAACGTTTCATTTCATCTTCAGATGGCTATGGAGACACCATGTGTAAGATAATTTCGATCTAATTTTAAGCTACAAATACTTTGAGCCTTTTACCAATCCCAGTTCGATTGAAAAGCCAGCCCCAAAACTCGAGAAACTTAAAACAGACACTTCATCGTTACTAGAACCACAGAAACCAAGAGTGTTTGACTTAAAGTCTCCTACTATTAACACAGAAAATGCTATGGCCAATAGATTCTTTTCGTTCACCAGACATTCAAGGCAATCCTCTCTGAAAAGTGTGAACTCTGCTGATGCTATTAATATTAATGAAATTGAAAGAGTGGAGACGGTTAATTCTGGAGGCTTTTCAGAACTCGAAGATGTGGATGATAAACATCACACCCATCATCCTTGGCGTATCTGGATGAGACACACTTTTGGAACAATTACCATGGTACTTCTTTGTGTTTTATTTATTGCCATTAGATGCTAGCCTCTAGCCAGATTCTAAACGCATATGCATGTGAGCCACAGTTCTTAAATGTATGATCAAGTCTATTGATATTAGAAATCATACTTATCATTTCTAATTACGCATGGTGGAGTACGACACTTAGAACCAAAAAAATCCAGAAGCTATCTGAATTTGATTGGGTATGTAGTTGCTGCTTCTAGTGCTTCTGGCAAGTCTAAATTTACGGGACCAGTTTCAACTACTGTAGATTTTGCCAGTACAATACCAGTAGAATTACCAGTGGATAAAGTTTTAGAGTTCCAAGATAAATATAAGAATACCCCTCATGAATTTGTTATGTGTGCAATTCAACATCCGTATCACACTTTTTGCACTATTGGAGTATTTTATGCATTTTGGGGCGAATGGTGGAGAGCGCTAAAATTGTATGGGCCTTTGAATCTAGTAAATGAAAATTATATCTAACTAGGTCCAGATCATGACCGTCGTCTTCAAAGGCAAGAAATTACTAAAGGACCCTTTGAAATCAGTTAAGCAATACACAAAATCTACATTAAGATCGGTACTGTTTTTAACTTGTTATGTAACTGCTGCTTGGTGTACTCCTTGCTTATTCCGTAATATGAGGGGTAAAGATGAAAATTGGATGTACTATGTCAATGGGTTGATTTCAGGAGCAATGGTACTCATTGAGCAACCGGGAAGAAGGCTAGAACTGGGCATGTATTGCTTACCAAGAGCAATAGAATGCTTGTGGAATTCACTTTCCGTGAAGGGCTACGTTCCCCTTATACCGTATGCATTTTACTCTTTTTACCCTTTTTATTAGCGCGGGGGAAGCAATCTACTTTTCTCTCTCCACAGGTGTACTAATGACATTATATCAGAACGATCCAGGCTCTATTCATGAAGGGTAATGACGAGCATATTTATTTTAGGTACCGTAAATTCATGTATCGTTTCTTCGGTGTTAATTAAAGCTCACACTTATATAAATCATTTATGCTCAAGAGAAATTCAAAGCTAGGTCAGTTCTTGACACTGGTTATTTGAGATATTTTTTATAATTTTTTTTTTTTGTTCAATTAACTTCCATGAATATTTTTGACGATGATGATGAAATAATTGCCGATACAACGAACTTCAATATAAATAAGGAATATGCCAAACGGTATGAGCACAACAAAAAGCGAGAACAAACTCAACAACGTAAGAATCGGAGACTATTTATCATAATATTATAGTTCAAGAAAAATACAAAAACGAATTAAATGTCTCTGGATCCATAGATTCTGAATCTGACTCAGAAGTAGAAGATGAAAATGGTGAGTTAATAACACCACAAATTGACGCTCAAATAATGAAGACCATTGCGTTGATTAGAGCAAAAGATAATGAAGTGTATGATCAAAGTAAAACGTTCTTTTCAGGTATCAATCCAGCTTACTATTTATATTATAGAATCAGATCTGAATCATGCACAACAACTTTGGGAACAAAAGAAGTCTACTCAGTCAAAAGAAAAGCCAATTTATTTAAAAGATTATCACCGAGATAATTTATTGGGGAACAATAAAAATAAAGACGATACTCTGACATTTACTGAACAACAATCAGTCGTGAAAGATGAACTCAAGGTAATTAATTGTATTACATTCATTTTAAGAATGCAATTCAAGAATTTGATGCAACTAATGAAGATTCAGAAGACCTTTTCACAATAAGGAAAAAAGATGAAAACGAAGAGGAAATTGAAAATAAGGCATATCAAGAGTTTTTATTATCTCAAATGTATAAGGTATTGAAGCAGTGTAGTTGTCCTATCTCAATTGCGCCTTTCATAATGATTTTGTAGTAACCTTATTAGGATGAACCGGATAAATCAAAATGGGTAGATATTAAACGAAATGGCCAAATGGATGAAGACCAACAATTTTTGATGGAGTAAGAAACATATACCATCTAATTTTTGTTAGTTTCATTTTAAACAAAGGATGGGTTGATAAAGATGCTACTAAGCTGCCAACATTTGAAGAGATTACCAAACACGATTTGACTGACGAAGAGGACGAAGAAAGAATGGAGCAATTCGAAAATGCTTATAACTTCAGATATGAAGAAGAAGGTTCTTCTAAAGTAATTACACATGCAAGAAATGTTCCAGGTGTGGTGAGAAGAGAAAACTCTGCTCGTGTTATCAAACGCCAGACTTTGAAGGAAAGAAAAGAAGAAGAGAAGAAGCAGAGACAAGAAGAGCTCAAGAGACTGAAGAATTTAAAAATGGAAGAGCTGGAGAAAAAATTGAAGCAAATTCAAGATATGGCAGGTGGTGAATTGATTGGTTTCGATTCCTCCGTTCTGGAAGCCGATTTCGATCCAGATAATTATGATCAAAAAATGAATGAAGTGTTTGCAGACGAGTACTACAAGGATCAGGTATGTTGTTTCTTTTAATCATTCCGACATATCCATCCGTGATCAATTGAACCATTAATATTTTAGGAACTGAAAAAATCAGGAAAACCTAAAAAACCCGTATTTGAAGATGATATCGATATCAGTGATTTAATTGACGAAGTCCCAAAAGCATCAAAAAAGAGAAAGAAAACAGCGACAGCATATGTCGAAGAACTGCTGAAAGATGTCGATAATGATGCTAATGATGAAGGAGCTCCAATCATCGGTAATGGTTTTGCCTATTAATGAATGTGGTTAGATGAAATGAGCGAGCAAAAACGAGATCTACAAAAATACCTGGAAGAGTATTATCAAATGGATTATGAAGATATTGTGGGAGATTTACCAGTTCGATTTAAGTATACTAAAGTGAAACCCAAAGATTACTCCCTAAAGCCAGAAGAAATTTTGCTTGCTGATGACGCAGATTTGAATGAAGTGATATCATTGAAAAAAATTGCTCCATATAGGACTGGATCGGTACTTGAGCATGATGAGGATCGTTGGAAGAAAACTAAAAAGAAAAAATTGTGGGAATTTAGAGCTAAATTAAAGGGTAGCAATCAGTCAACATCGACAGATGTGGTGGAAGAGCAGTCATCCTCTGACAAAAAATATCAGCGAGATGCAAAGATTGACAAATCAAGACTTGCGTCTTATTCAACCACTACCAAAAAGAAAAATAAAAAATAGTGTTTTATACAATTATTATTATGTACCCCAAGTCAGTCGAATAACATGATCTGTTTTTCTACCGGTATTTCTGATAAAGCCCATGAATTGTAGCTCACCAATACCTTTAAGAAACCTTGATCTAAAAGTGTTAAGAAGCTATCCATAGTTACTGCAACTCTGGTTCATTCATATTCTTTGATGTATTCGGTGACAATACACATTTAAAAGCTTCATACCAATCGGAAAGGTTTATCAATCTCCCACATTCCAAATAGAGTCTGTACAGGATACAAATATCTTCAAATTTCGAGCACAAACTGTTGGATTCACAGCATTCGCAACCCAAATAGGTATTTGAATGATTAAGAGCCGTTTGAATTATTCCTCTAGGTTCTGGATGAAAAGTCTAGTATGAATAAAATCAGAAAACTTACTTTTGGAATGAGTCTTTGAGAATCAGTAAAATAGATTATTTCATGTAAGGGTAGTGTTGTATAAGGTACTAATGCAGACCTACTGTTAGATCATGATATATAGTACTTGAAAAAATTGGTGATCACATCTGTGGCTTTCAACAGTAACTTGAACCACGGAGATTGTTGCTGTGCATTTTCATACAGCCGCAAACCTATGCGAGATGATACATGAGACTTTCTTTGATGTGAAATATCGAGCTTGGCCCTCTTCAATTGTCGTTCTAAATCAACCTGTACTTCAGAGTTAGTTGGACTTGTTATTTCAATCGCGTCCTCTAAAACTCTTGATTTTTCAAACATTGTTATTTCATCAAGTACTGATTCAAAGGTATTTAAATCGTCTTGAATGAAAGGCCCATGTAGAGTTTTAATCGAATCAATACAATTTTGAATGAATGCTTCAACTTCATTCACACTCAAGTTCCTATGAATAAATAACAATCAATCCAACTTGAAAAGTATCGTGCATGTTCTAAAATGTTCGCCCAAAGCGATGTTTTCTTTTAACCCAATTGCATATAATGCACGAATGGGTTTATGAAACTTTGGTAATGTGAACAGGCGTTGAAAACAATCCATTAGTTGAAAAGCTACACAATATCTTCTGTTGTACGAATATAGTGTGGCTATTTGTCTGTTGATCCAATCAAATAAGAAATTATTCTTGGTTAACAAATCCTTTATGGTTGATTTGCCCTCATCGCTCATTTCACTCTTGGTTTGGGTTTCAATATATCTATGCATAAAGATTAAAACGAGGCAATGTTACTGTTGAAATGATGGTAAGGAGCGTATCAAAGTGAAATGGTTCTCATGAAGTTGGGCCTTTGAGATTGTTGGGAATGTAAATACTGATAATGAATTGCCAAAATAATGGGACATATACGAAAACTAGGATATTAACGTCTATCTTCTAATAATACTTGCAACCCTTTAACAAAAGATGTTATAGATAGATCCCGAAGGTTGTATCGATCTAACAAACTTGTGTAAGGTCCAAAACCCAATTTTAGAAACCGATCTCCATCAATTAAGACCTAAAAATTCAATACAAAGAGAATACTTTCTCAACTATTTTGTTTAAGCAACTTTCGGACTGATGTAGGAAAAAACATTTCGTATTTAAGTATGAAATCAATTTTTTGGCCAAAGATTGATGTAAAGACTCTATTGTCGTGGACAATCCAAATAAAAATTTAAGTGGAAGACGCTCTGCCCTTTCACTAAAGTATCAATTTTAATACCAAATACCCAAAAATTTGAATTAATTTCTGTAGTGATTGAAAATTAAATGATTCAAAGTCTGGTATCATACACAGCAAAATAGGACGTGGTCCGGTTAATTTATTGTCGTACCAGTCCTGTAGAATATCAATATCATATTGTGGTCTTTTAGAATTCATTGCCATATCCTAATCATTATTTCCAAAACCATTGTACTTCTTCAGGTATCAATTGTTGAATCACCTTTTTTAAGCAATCCTTTGCGTTAACACTGTCAGGTGCTTGCAGTTGAGCGAATCTAACATGACTTTGGAAATTAGCCTTCAATTGAGTATAAAAAGAGTCTTGATCAGAAGAATTATAACCTAAACTCCGTAAATTTAAATCCCAAATGCTACCTCCTATAACGACTGCTGTTTGTATCTGGCTAACTTCAGCTATCCTTTCATTTTTGTTTTGTGAATTTTCAATGAAGTCTAGAATGCTTACTATTACATCCCCATGATGATCTTCAATTACTTGCTACAAAATCAACTTATTTGTAGCATTACTTTACCTCAATGATTTTTTCTTGATTACTCCAGGTTCGGTTGAATTCTTCCATTCGAAATTCTGCCAACTTGATATGCTCCACTGTGTCCCATAGCTTTGGAAATTGCTGCTTATTTGAAGCGACTTTTTTACACTGGGAAGATGGTAGTTTAATCCTGTAGGTTTCCGTTAGGTTGCCAAATTCTCCCATAGGTTGTGATTAAGGAAAAACATCTTACGGACAAAACTTGAATCAAATCCAAATTGGAATAGGAACAAGACAGATTACAGTAAGACTAATAAGTTACATTCTTTAAGAAGGGCATATCAAGATTGGAAACCTATTCACGACTAAGTTAATGGATAGGCATTTGTGATGTTTTTTATTATTCATCAGATCCAAGTCTAATCATCTATCCTTAACCGATTATATCACTGGTTTACTGACGTGACTGACCATTATATTTTTCACCATTTTATGTCACCAACATCAACTCCAGCTTTATCATTCAAAGAAAACGAAGAGGTTGCGTGCTATCACGGAGATCTAATCTATCGAGCAAAGGTATAGCAATGACACGAAGAGTTTGACTATAGGTACTTGCTGGTGAGTATTGGAAGAACCACGAAAGTGAAAAAGACGGTGCTTATTACTTCGTCCATTACCCTGGATGGAAATCTACGTAAGATATTGATAATACTGATTGTAGCCATGATGAATGGGTTCCAGAAAGCCGATTGAAACACATCACTGAGAAAGTCAAGTTAACCACCAAGAAAGTGAAGGCGAAAAAAGTAGTTGCAAAGAAGGTTGTAACAGTTGCAACTCCAAAACGTCGAACTCCAGCTCGACTTGTCCGACCAGCAGCGAAAGTTAGTAAGAAAGTAAAGGCAAGCAAAGCTAAAGCACCAAGCAAGACGATGAAAAAAGCAGTCACTAAGGTGGTAAGAAATACATATGTCACTAATGGAGCAACAGATTGCTAAGCCATCAGGGACATCAAGCCGACCAAGACGAGGGAATTAACGATGAACTAATAAAGAAATACTTACAAAATAGATTACAGTTAACCATCATAATGAAATAATTGGAAATATTACATACGTGTCATTTTCGATATACTATTCTGTGTTTATTATAAGACACAAACAATTACGTGAATACAACACTAACAACTACGTGAATACAAACAAGCAATTACGTGAATATGATTCAAGTTATTTCTTGATTCAATAAGACTCTGAATATCCACTCTGTTCTTGTGGCTTTTTCTTTGTTTCTTTCTTTGATGGTCTTAGGTATGAAGAACTTGAAAGAATTCATTCTTTAGCTGAACTAGGAAAAAAGCTACAAGGTGCTCTTCGATCATTAAATTCTGCTTCGGTTATCGATAAAGCTTTACTAGATTCTATTCTAAAAGATATTTGCACTGCTTTGCTTTCTTCAGATGTTAATGTTAAATTGGTTCAGAAACTACGTACCAACATAAAATCTTTGGTCGATTTGGATTCTCTACAAAACTCTGCTAATAAAAAGAGAATCATCCAAAAAGCTGTATTCGATGAACTTTGTGCTCTAGTGGATCCTGGTATCTTTATATATGAATTCACTCTTCATATAGGCGTAGATGCTTTTGTTCCAAAGAAAGGAAAACCAAATGTTATAATGTTTGTTGGTTTACAAGGATCTGGAAAAACGTAATTTTTGAATCATTTAACACCGCTAGTACTACTTGCACTAAATTAGCATTTTATTATTCAAAAAAAGGATTTAAAACTGGACTTGTTTGTACTGATACTTTTCGGGCAGGTGCATTTGACCAATTGAAACAAAATGCAACTAAAGCTAAAATTCCATACTTTGGTTCATATTCTGAATCAGATCCTGTTGCATTAGCTATAGAAGGTGTGGAAAAGTTTAAACAGGAGAATTTCGATGTTATAATTGTTGATACTTCAGGAAGACGTAATGAATTTCAATTTAAGACATTTAGATCGACAAGAATTGGAATTGTTTGCTGAAATGCAACAAATTTCAGAGGCAATATCCCCTGATAATGTTATTTTTGTATTAGATGGAACTATTGGACAAGCGGCTGAAGCACATGCAAAAGCTTTTCGAGAAACAGTTGATATCGGGTCAATTGTCATTACAAAAATGGATGGGCATGCCAAAGGTGGTGGTGCTATTTCGGCAGTCGCTGCAACTGGTAGTCCAATTATTTTCATAGGTTTAGCACCTGTCTATTGATTTTAGGGACGGGAGAACATATTCAGGATTTAGAAATATTCAGAGCCCAATCTTTTATAAATAAAATGTTGGGAATGGGTGACTTATCGGGATTGTTGGAAACGTTAAATGATACCAAAATTGACAAAGAAGCGTTGATGCAAAATGTAATGGCTGGAAAATTTAGCTTTCGCGATATGAAAGGACAACTTGAAATGATATCCGGATTAGGACCAATGTCCAAGATTATGGGGATGATTCCAGGGATGTCTGGATTAGCAAATAGTGACATGGATAAACATGGAGGAGAAAAATTGAAAAAGTTTACATGTGTTCTTGATAGTATGACCGAAAAAGAATTAGACTCAGATTCCAAATTTTTCAGAAGTCAACCCGGTAGAATTTACAGGATATCCAAAGGAAGTGGTGTGGTTGTCAAAGAAATAGAAGAGCTTCTGTTACAACACGAAGCGGTAATTAATCATTATCTGATTTTAGATGTCCGGAATGGTTAAATCCATGGGAGGCCCAAATGGATTGATGGCCAACATGGCAAGGAATGCAGCAGTTGGTGGACGTCAAGGAAATCAAATGGGTGGCATGCCAGATATGAGTCAAATGATGCAAGGTGGAGGAGGAATGCAGGACATGATGTCGCAAATGATGCAAGGTGGAGGTATGCAAAATATGATGCAACAAATGATGCAAAATGGCGGTATGCAAAACATGATGCAGCAAATGATGCAAGGAGGAGGTATGCAAAACATGATGCAGCAAATGATGGGTGGGGGCGGAGGAGGACTTCAAGATATGATGAGTCAAATGATGGGTGGTATGCCACCTCCACCAAGAGGAAATTAAATTGAACATTGCTTTTGCTATTGATGGATTATATTAAAAATAATGATACTATTGAACTTTTAAACGATTTTTCTTTTCCAAATCGGCTTTTAGTTGAATGATTTGATCCTGAAGGATTGTGATTTTTATGTTTAATGTTTGTCGATATTCTAAATCAACTGCACGAGTCCAATATGTCTTTGGATTGTCTACCAATTTTGCGATAGTATTTTGGATAGACATGTAAAACAAACCTGCAGGGTCGAAGTTTTGGATTCCTGTAACTGATGGTATTCCTTTATTGGAATCTATCCTAAACATTCCATCTTTCCAATGCTCTTTTATTGGTGTAGTTGATTGAGACTCTGGAGCAGATGCACCTAGTCAATTAGTTTTCAATGTCAAACCTTCAAGACGACTAAGTGCAACACTGACTCTATAATTTCTAGCAACTAAAACCCCTGATTGAAGGGTAGCCATCAACCCTGAGTACACTAAACCCACAGGTAATATAGCTAGTGGACCTCCTTTTTATGTTAGTTTAGTGAATATTACTCCAAGAGTAGCCTAATCCACCACCAACAACAGCACCTGAAATTGTAGATGCCAAAAATTCATCCCAGTCTCGCCTCTGGATATTTTTGAAGTTGAGTCTTTCATTTCTCCAATATCTGAGTATTGTTAAATCAAAACCAATAAAAACCTATATTGGAGAACGAGTTCTCTGCCAATAAAGAATGGTGCGGATAGGGAAAATGAATTGGACAACTAAGATGATTAGATTTTGATGACTACACTATAAAATGGTACAGCAATTGATTTTTGGAACAATTTTGCATAAATGGATCCCACTGAACCTCCAGCTAAGGTACATAAAGTAATATTTTCAGCAACATTCCACAATCTATATGAAGAATCAATCGAAGTCGAAGGGATTTGATTGAGCAAGGGAGTATTGGAAGCCATAAGTAAAACACTGGGATGCTAGTTTTTTTTTATCAATGAAGACAAATGGCAAGAGCAAGAAGATTCCAGATACGGAAGTATCAAGAAAGAAGCAGAAGCTGAAAGATCCGAAATTGCATTCCGCTTCTTGCAATGATTCAAGCTGTGTTGGATGTGATGTTGGACAAGTAGATATTGAATTGGTGTCCAAAGATGGACTTCCACTCACCCCTTTAGATTATTATGTTGCTGCAAAAGAAGAGTTGACGAAATTGTCAACTGATGAGTTGAATGACTCTGGAATTGATCCTACCAGTATTGTTACAAAATTATTCGAGATGGCTATTACTCAATATGAATCCAATTCAATTGTAGATTTGTCTTATTGCAATTGTTTATATGACTTTGGTTTGTTCCTACATGTAGGTGATTACTTTATACAAGCTGAATCTCAATTGGAAAAATATTTGAAATCTTCAGTGGTTAATTCCAAAGATGTAGATGCTTGGTTGCTTTTAGCTTTAGTTTACATTCAACTAGCAAAACTTTCTTATAACCTCGACTCTAGGTAAACAAGTGTTTTAGTTCTGATTGTTAGTGATGTAGATGAGGATTTGGTCTTGGCAGATGTTACTGAACAAAACTATTTAAAGCGATCGATATGCTCCTTTAAAAAGGTACGGTTCATTATTTAACTGGATTAGGCGCATGAATTAAACCCTAGTGGGAAGAGTAAAGTAAATCTGGTAGCAGCTAATGCATTACTTGAGCACGCTCTTCTCCAAAAATCTCATCATATAGGTATTATTAGTATGTATGATTAATATCACAGTTCCAAACACTATTAAATTTACTCTTCAAAATGCATTCAAGTTTGGAGAAGCTGCTGAACCTTCAACAAGAACTTATAGAATACAAGGAACTTGTCTGTTTCATTTAGCTTCCATGGAATCTCATTTGAAAGATTCTAATCTTCAAAATGCGGTCAAAGATGCTAAGAATGCAATAGAATTACTAAAGCAAGTCACCTCAGAGAGTGATTCGAAAGCGTCTGATTATCAATTGGTAAAATTAAATCCATTAATGTACAGTTAGGACAAGCTTGGCTTTTATTAAGCTCGTTGGAAACAGAGGATGACGATGCTGCAATTGTTGCCTTTGACCTTGGAGCCGAGTCACTCCAAAACGCCCTTCGGATTGACCCAGGTAATCTCTAAAGTATTCATTCAAATTAGAAAATCATAATATACGACAGCAATTAATCGATATGGAACTAATTGAAGATAATGAGGAATCCAGTTAAATTCTTTTACAATTCATTTTAATAAAATCATCTCTTTATTTTGGCAACTCTCTGAGGTTACTTTAAATATAAAATATCATAATGGCCTGGGCGGTAAAGTAATGCAATTTTGGCTTCAACATCTAGTACTGGTTGATCTTCCATGGATGATATTTCATGAAAATTGATTTTAGAAGGTGTTGTATCTACAAACTAAACTATTTCTATCTTACCTAAGTTAGCAATCTAGAAATTGAACAAGATGTAGTGGTACCTTCACCGTGATCCCAAAAGCATTAGCCATTGCGACAATATGTATTTGATCTGATTCTACATTCACTAACTATTAGTGCAAATAGGACGTACTTGGTTCTACACAAGCTGATATAAACGCATCTAGAGTAGGGAAATCCGACAAAACAAAAGATTCATACAATAAACGATCCTAGCGTCAGCATTACTTTGCATATACTCTTTTCAATATCGCGGCAGTTACAATACGCAAATAGCATACAATAGTATCACTAAGATATTCTGTAGTAAAAACGTTCAAGATATTTCCTGACTTGTTATGAATTGCATCATTGAATGGTTCATAGAAATCCTCCAATATCGACATATCATACCCTTGCTGAGTCAAAATATCCTTTGTCTTTTCGCATTTGTCAATTATATACGAATGCCAAGCTGATCCTACGTTTTCGTTTATGATTTCGCATAGTCTAAAACCAAATGCTCTGTAAAAACAATTTCCACTATAGACATTAATGAGATTACCATCCGAACTCTTTTTTAATGGATCTCGTTTGACTGCACAATTCCTTTAAAGTTTCAATTTTCTCTAGATAGATGGGAACACCCTGTTGATACTCAACTTCTAAGGAAGCAAACCCCTCCAAGTTCCCTACCATAGGCGTATTCCCGATTGTTTGGTTCTTAATTTCTCGCTCATAATCCAGAATCTCTTGGTCAGAAGGTCTGTCAGTGTTTGAATTCATTTGGAATGAAATTGTTGAAATGAAATAATATTTTAAACTGATCTCTGAGAAAACAAGCATTCTAATGATACAATGTACATGAATCAAATACAGCTCTTCAGTACCAATTCATCTTTCTTTCAAGTTCTTGTTTTAATAAACAATCCAATAATTTATACCCTTCTATAACTCACTTGTTACTTCAAAATGCTACTTTTTTAATCCATAATGAGGTGGATCAATGTCCCCTCTGGTAATTTATATTTCAATTCATGAAATTATCTTTTTTATAACTTTTCTCAAAGTTGACTCAGATGGATATTCAATCTATAACACAGTCTCTACAGAAGGGAACAGTCGATCAAAAAAAGCAAGCTATAGTTGAATGTATCCCATTGTCTGAAGATGTGGGGACATTTGCTACTACCCTTTTACCGTACATCTTGCCTCTACATTCAATCCAGGTAGCTTAAAAATCTAATTTCAAGGAACTTCGTGTTGATATATTGCTTCTATTGGAAAATCTGATCCTTAATTGTAGTCGAAGCACTTGTGGAGATCCAATTAAGTTCGCTGGTGACTTAATTTATCAATTCATTTTTTAGTATTAGCTAGTGCTATAGAAGCTGTTGTTGTAATATTGAGCGACCCGAAGATTGAGATGCAAAATAGAGCTATCGGAGCTTTAGGAAATATTTATCCTTATGCATTTAAAATATTGTACGTAATTTCATTACAACTCCAGTCAATCTGAACGTTTCTTTATCTTTAATTTTGCTGGTTATTAATTTAGTAGTTGTGAAGTACCCGGTGACGCAAAATATTGGTCTATAATCTCTGAACTCAAAAGATACATCGATGCACAATTTGAAAACGTAAACGAAGGGATTAGAGCCAATTCCCTTCTATTCCTCCAAAATATGATTTTATCTCAAACACCTAGTCTATCTGAAGTAATAGAAACTGAACATTAACATTTAGGAAGACATTTCATTAGATTTGGTTCCAGTGAACCATGCCTACTTGAAGACTAGCCAGCTGCAATTGGAATCAAATGCTGTACTAAATCGCTACATTTTGTTTTTGGCTAATGTAGAAACGTAATTTATCCTTTTTAATAAGGCAGGATAAAGACGTCATGTACATTTTTATGTTTAGTTCTACAAAGTATGTATACCATTATCAAGAAAAGATCTGATTATGCCCTTCCATGTTGCAAAGTATTGCTAGAATTTCACAAGAAAAGTCCAACATATTTTTCACCCTTACAGTCACTCTCTATTAATCGATGCTTGAAAATTATTTTAATATCATGCTACAGGTTTTTTGTTAGTCTAATGATAGTTTGCCATCTTTATCAATAATGCAGCATCAGTTGTATGATGTATTGATGCAATTGGGATGCAAACCTCACCAACTTCATAAACGGGAGCCTAAACGCTCGGCAGGAAATGATTTGGACAGAGAGGGCGACTACAAAAGGATGCGAACAGATTCTACCGAATCAATTCTGGAAGCCAATCACACTAATCATGAACTACTACAGATGACAAGCTTTGATCAAGTTCCTTTACAATTGATCGTCGATTCTATCATAAACGCATTCATTTCTCGAGATGAAATAAGTTGGCAAACAGACATACGGGTATTTTTGCTCACTACTAAACTCTTTAGAACTATTTGTTATCATTTGGAATAATTCAACCAAATTTCACTCCTGTCGCGGTTGCTGAACCTGCGATTGTTGACGAACCGACTATGGTTGAAGAAGAAGTGGAAGCTGAAGTAGACCAGCTACCTCAGATAGACTTAGAGATCGATGTAGATGCGATTTTGGCTGCCAGTTACGAGTATAGCGATGAAGAATCACATCAATTAGTGCTAGATTCATACAAAAGAATTTTGAACATGGAAGCACATTTCACAGTATCTGGCAAAGGCAAAACTGTTGTTATCCCAGATGCAAAAGACACAGTCATAGCATCAAAATATGGGTGGATGTTACTGATATCACGAATGCTGACCAGAACAAATGCAGATAATGAAGCTAAATCTGCATTCTCTCAATTTGTGTTTGAAAGGTTTCATTCAAGAATGGATTTGGCAATTCTTTGGCTTTGTGAAGAATTTTCAGCAGATTCTATAGATGAATCATCTAATGGTTACCAAATATGGTTTCACAACATGCTAGATATGCTAAAGGGTGGTGACGTTGACCCTTCACATGAAACCTTCACTGGACTTGATCCAAGGGATAGAGCATTCACGAAATTTTTGGTAGAGGTGCCACAATTAACCGAATACGCTATGACTCGTATCCATGAATACTGTAGGGACTCAGCTAGGTAATTTTTAACCGTCAAACTGAGTTTATAAGAATGCAACTTGGATTAGCGACATTTAGAGACTTGATTATTTATAGACCGGCAGTTCGGGATGAATGTTTGAACTACCTACTAGAATTTTGTGAAAGTTTGAGTAAGAGATGCATACAAATTTAACTGTAGATTCTGATATTCGATCAAACGCGGTCGCTGCAGCAAAAACATTTGTTCCTGGTCATGAAACTATCGGGCCTATAGTAAAGGAGAAAGCCATATCGAATTTCGATAAATTATTTCAATATACCAAAGTAGAAAACACAGATGAAGAAGATGGTGAGGTTGTGGTAGAGAATGATCAGAATATACAGCGATACATGGATCTATACCTGGGTTGCTGTTTAAAAAGCAAGGATATGTTGACGAAGTATTACTTGCCAAAGTTAACTCTAGCCTCTTCGATCTTTGTCATAAACTTCCTGAAAATGTCTTCAAATGTTTATCTGTTGCTATAGTACCCATATTCAAAGAATTTTTCGTTGATCCAGACTATCTTTTTCAGTTGATTCAAGATTTCCCAGAAGGTTCAGAATCATTGGTGCTTGTGCTAATCAAATCATTGATGAGTAATGAGGATTTAGAACAGCGAGCAATAGAAGAGACAAAAACCATATTCCAGAAACGAAATCTGGGAGTAAATTTCTTGTTGTTGATTATCAAATCGTTAGATAAGGTATTGAAATCGATCAATTGAAAGTAGGAATCAATTTTATTAAACTTGGGCAAGCTTGTTGATTCGTTGGATGAATCCGAAGCACAGGCTGCAATTGTAAAGTCTGTATTTGTATCTTTAGTTGAAGTCCCTGTCAGTGAAAACATGGAAGAGACTGCGAAAGCTTTGTTGACACCTGCAGAGCTACTGGTAAAACTACACAATTTAGAAGACTCAGTGGGATTAAAAAAAGTTTTGGAAGGTTTTAAAAGTCAATTAACCATCAGCTTGCAATATTTGTTTCTCCGAGCCATTGATATACAAGGAAGATGCTCTTGGTACAGTGTTAAATCAATTGTCTAATCAAATTAAACTTCCAACATTGTTTATGAGAACTGTTTTGCAATCTATATCTGCTTTTAAAGGATTTGGTGTGAACTCAATTCTAACAAGACTAATCACAAAGCAAATTTGGACAAACCCGCAGCTTTGGAATGGATTTATCCGTTGTTGTACAGTACGTGACCAATTGACTTATAATAGATAACTTTTCCAGCATCGATACCCGTCTTACTGGCCTTGCCAGATGCTCAAGGAAAAGATGTTTTAGAGAATTCACCAAAATTGAAAACAGGGTTGACAGAATATTTGGACCGCCTGCCTGATCATCAGCAAGGTAGACGAGAATTTATCCAATTAAGTGCTTTACTTTCGTCATCTTAATATAACATGCATGGGACTTACCAGCGTATATCACCTTTTATGGCCTTTTAAAAAGTTCTGTCAATTTAGTTTTAAAAAGGATTCCTTGCCCAAAAAGGATTCCTTGTTTTTTTGGTATGATTTTTTAATCCTACCTATTCTCATTTATAAAATGGGTATGAGAGCGAAGCGAAATGACTTCGATCGATTTAATAAAACCAGTTCAGATTATATTATTATCAACTCTTTATCTCAAGTGCCCTGTGCAATGGTACCAAAAGCCACAGTTTACTCCTTGTTTCTACAAGGATTCATCATATTAATAGTTTATCACCGAGACCTCCAAGCTCTCTTTTAAAGGATAGTTTATCAGCATCTGTCCCATTTTTGGTCCCTTAACGTATTGCAAATTACACCTGTCACTGAAAAAAGTCAAATTGAACTGTCTCCCGTCAATTATCCCTATATATCGATAGAGTAACAAGTTTAATCCGTAATCAAGTAAATGCCATCCACGTCTCTGTTTTCTGTGTCGGTGGTGCTTTATAATGGACGGGTGATTCCAGAGTATTTGGTGGGAACTCTTAAAGACCAAACCAGTGTACAAACACAAATTTTTAATGTTACTGAACCATTTACATTAAATATTCAAAATGTATCCATAGTACCATCTATATCCACCCTAAGCAATGGTAAAATAGGGCTAATTGGACGAATTGTCATGACGGTAACCTTAAATGATGATTGCGTGTATGCACATACCATTAACTCAAAAACTGCATCATTTCATCTCATACATACACCTGGTAAGCTAAATATGGCAGGAAAGCATAGTCATTTTACGTTCAATGCAGATAGAGTTGATGTCCTTCGCGTATCTCTTTGGAGAGTTAGAGTTCTTGAAGAAGTACCTAATGGGGTCACTATTGGAGAGTCCGAATCGGGAACCATTATTGCACATGAACGATCTTTGATTGGTACTTCACTTCGAACATTAAACTGCCTGAGGTTAGGAGGTAGACCAATATTGACCTATTCCATCGAACACCATCCGACGGGTATTAACTCGACTATCTCATTTTTAGCTCCTTTGGAAACACATTTTCTTCCTTATCTCAGGCCTCGAACCGTTCAAACTGAAGTAGAGTTGGCGAATTTCATTGATTTTACTGGAACAGAGAATGCGAAGAAGTCCGAAGAACTGGCTCGCGTCAATATAATAGAAACTCCGAAATTCAATTGCAGTGGTACTGTCTCAGTTGGGACTCTGCCAGTAAGTTGCAAAACCTTCTGTTCCAAAACACCAAGACTTGGTAAAAAACAACCGAAATCCAAAAAGAACTAAAGAATTATAAGTCCATTTCAACCATATTCAATGTACAATCCAATAAAGCAATCTCTAGCATTTTAAATCAACCAGACAATTTTTTTATACTTTTTATATGGAAGAATTTCAATTTGAGGATGAATTCTTTGAAATAGAAGACAAAAGACAACGGCATTTTATCGATACAAATTATTGCCCAGAAGTAGCGACCTTGGGTGGTTTCCAACAACCAACAGAATCACTATTCAATTCTGAAAATGGACCAAGTAAAATTCAAAATCTAATTGAATACATGTACTTGAAGAAGCAATATATCAAGGCGTGGGATTTATGCCAGGTTAGTTTTACCATTTGATTTGATGTTAGCAATGGATTCTGTACAATAGAAGTTTGGAGAAATCGTTTAAAGATGGACAGCTCCTTGAAATATCTATCAGGTTAAACATCAAGTTAGATGATGTGAAAACTGCCTTAGATTTAACTAATCAATTTTCAGTATGTATACTTTATTATTAAGATTAAGGAAGCAAATAGTAAAGAGGCGGGGGTGATATTTCTCAAAGGACATGTGTATTTGCTTAACAGTCTGTTTAACGGTAATGTTATTGAATGAAAATAATTGTCAATTATAGATGCTTTGAAACAACTTAGACTGTATTTAGAAAGTAGAACGCAGGATTATAAGGCTTGGATTGAAATTGCGCATGTATTTGTTAAGGCTTCAAAGCAAAGTGGTCCTGAATATGGGCTGTCATTTAGACAGTGGGCATATTTAGCTTTGAAAAATAGTTTGTATTTTATAGAAAGATCTCCACGTCCTACGACGGTGTACAAGGAAATACATATCCAACAAGAAGTAGAAACTCTGAAATTGGAGCTTGCTTCCTTGCAAATTGACTCATTTTCAGAAAACTTGGACTCTTCGATACTACAATTATTAAAAGTTGATGAAGAAACGTCGAATTGGCTTCTGCAGCACATTCGTGTAACAATGGACGAAGAACCTATTAATCGAACATAATTTATGATTAGCCATTTAGTGGAAATCGAGAATATTCCTCTTTAAGGACAGATTGATTTAATATAATTCAAAAGGTATAGCCAATTTAGACAATTCAGTTTTTTAACAGTATGATATCAATTTATTCTCTATTTGAAATAGTCTACTGTAAATTCATACACGTTTTCTGGCTTTCGATGTAATAAAAGTTGAAGATAGTCGGCTAAAAAAGCTCTAACTTCTGGATGTTCAGATAAATATTTAGAATGAGATTCATACACCTGCTTCTCTCTGATTTCATACTCTGATATATATTCCACGTTTCCATTTAGTGAGTCATCTACAGAATGAGTATTGAATTGTCATTAACCAATTATAGGCGGCTGATACTCTGGTTTCACTTCGTATGCTACACTTTCAGGAAGGATATTTTCCGTCAGATATTTATCATCCTATAAAGAATGAGTGGGAAATTAACTACCATTTGATGTTCATCTTTTATTAAAGATTCATTTGATGAATGAACTATATCCACGTTTTGGATTTCGAAAGGTGTTTCTATAGGCTCTTGGATATTGTCTGCTACAACATTCTCAGTGGTTTCCATGCTTATAGTTAATAATTTAGATTTTTTCGCGTCAAAACAACATGGCAACAAAATCAAACGACCAATTAGCAGAAGAACAATGGCTAGATGGAAGCCAAACAAATCTAGACGCAAGATACTCACCATCCACAATGAAGCAGCGATCTCAAAAAGATGTTTGGTCTTTGATCAAAGAAACCAGAACTGGAGAGAAAAAGGCTAACGATTCAAGTAAACAAATAGAAATCTAATTGTCAGATGATGCACCTATAGAAACATATATGTTTTTTGTTGGTGGAAGTGCAAGTGGAAAGTCAACTGTGATAAATAGATTTTTGGATAGAGAAGACACTCCAACACCAAGTGTTGCATTGGAATATACGTTTGGTAGACGTAGTAAAGGGCAAAGTGGTGCAAAAGATATAGCACACATTTATGAACTAGGTTCAGCACAATTCGACTAATATTAGCTGGTGGTGTGTATTTATCAGATCTACTGGATATTCCCATCAATGAAAGTAACATTCATCTAAGCTCTTTAGTAATTGTATTGGATTTATCAAAGGTAGCGAAATGATACAAGACTCATTAGATAGCCGGACAAAATACTTGATATTTTGGATCATTTTCTTGAAAAGATCCGATCTCGTATCAAAGTTATTTTGGACAAGCTAGAATCTCGTGGTTCCAAGAGGCCACAAGCATTGAGATCTTACGCATGGAAGAGATTTGGGACAGAGCATCCTGATGAGTAATAACTTATTCACTTACACTCATTCAGAACACTTGTAAAACCCTTACCAGTACCTATTCTTATATTGGGAACCAACTACGACTCACTCGCTTCAATGGAATCTGAACGGAGAAAACTACTGACAAAAACGTTGCGTTATGTTGCACACAGTAATGGTGGATCAATAGTATTTAATTCTATCCATGATGAAGCATTAAATACAAGAGTATTACATTATATATTAATTGTAGACTCGGCAATATCTAACCCATCTTGCATTCAGAGGTTCGGCTCCAAAAACGATTATCATTGATCATAACAAGCCGATTTCTGTTTTGGCTGGTAAATTAGCATATAATTCAAATCATAGGCCAAGATACATTTTCTCAAATTGGTTTACCACCCTCTGAAGTAAACAGCGATACTATTGGGCGGCAAAATGTGGTGTCCTATGAAGTATGGAGGACGAACTACAATAGATATTTTCCGTCCACTGAGCGTACTACTTCTAATAACATATTAATGATTAGAAACAAAATCGTCAAGCGAGATTAATTTGTTTCTCTACCCCGAAATTGAAATTGATAAATTGAAAGAACTGAGAACGTATATTTGTTTAATTAACAATTTAGTAAAGAATTAGAGAAACTGCGTTCTTCAAATCAGCGACAAATGAAAGATAAAGATCTATCAATAAATGGTTTGACTGCAGCAAACAAAGAAAGGAAAAAGAATAAGGCGTATGCGCGCTCAAGGTTGTTCAATATTTGAAATACTAATTAGAAAATAGAGCATCTCAAATGGGAGTAGCCTAGGCCCCAATTTAAATAGAAATAAATGTTAGGAAATTTATGAAATTTATTTTGCCATAGAGTAAAGATTTACAGTGACAAGCCTTTTGATGCTTCTTCGAATCCAGGAGATGTAGTAAATCTGCCTATACAATTAAATTTGCAATTGATTACCGATTCTCTCTTGTACAAGTACCCCCTTGACATAATTCTCACAATTTTTAAACACATTTTGTCCAATTTCCGAGTATTCCTCTGCTTCCATTTTAAGTCCCTTACTTTTAAGTAACTCCAAGTGAATCAGACATTCGCGTTTCACTTTTGCAGGTATGTTGACCTGTTAACGATTAAAAATATGTTCTCCAAACCTCTCGTTCAGATGTGGGCATCATAAACTCTTTTTGAATATCATCTCTAATACCAGCTAACTTCACACGGTCTTCTTGCTTTTCCAAATCGGACTTCCCAAAAACTTCTGTGTAATAACCGCATTTTTGAATAAATAATAAATTTTCAATGCAGAATTCGGTTGTGAGAAAAGATTCTAGCGCTGCTGTAAGTTCCTTTGATTGTAATATTGCATCAAGAAATTTTTTTGTTGCTACTCTCTTTGGAGCTGGAGCAGAATTTATTATGGTCGGTTTGGCAGCTTCTGCTGGAGCTGCAGTATTATTTTTAGCTGCCGGTGGTCCGTCAGGTTGTTTAGATCCACACATAAAATCAAATGGGTAAAATGTGAATAAGATTCAACGCGTCTCAAAAACACCTACGTAAGCAAACGATATGTAAATAAAACTAATTGTATATTAATATTAAATAGACACATTAAGCAGAAGATGTGTCTAAATTCCAGAAATTCCCTCTGAGGCCTTTAAGAATAATGGTGTTGTTTGGAATCTACCAATTCTTTCTGTAATTAGGGTATGCTTTACATGGTTTGATGGCCCATCAAAAAGTTTTAGTGACAAATTTGTATAATCATCAAGTTCCATCGATGCACCTTTTCCTTTTAATTGTTCCATAGTAATCAAGCATTCTCTTTTCATTTTTGCGGGAATATTCACCTGCATTTTTAGCAGTGGTAAATTACCTCGGTTTCAGATGTTGGTAGCAGGAAATTCTTCATGATGGTGTCGCGAAGCTGTACCAATCGTAATCGATTCTCGTCCTTTTCCAAATCCAACTTTTTAACTTCTATAATATAATTGTCAATGGCCATAATAAAATGTAAACTCTCAGCACAGAATTCCGCAGTTAGAAATGTTTCCAGACATTGTCTCAGAGAATCATTGGCCAGAACAGCATCGAGAAATCTAGGTAATAGTTAAAATAAAATTTACTTTCTGGTTGGTACTCGTTTGACAACAGCACCCACTGCAATTGATTGTCTTCGTTTTTGATTGTTGTCCACTTTTTTGTCCAGTGGTGCAACTGATGAAGTCGCAACTGGTCCATCAGGATGTTTTGGTCCACACATTAACTAATTTAATAATGTGAAATCTGGGGAGAAGAAGTCAAGATCGGGTTTTTTGGGAAGAGGGTGGAAACTAACCTGACCCACAATCGAAGGCGATATTAAGAGTAACGAATAGAATCAAAGCATTGCAATTTAGACAACTTGTAATTGTAGTTATCTTACTTGAAAACTCAAGTTTGAAGAATTTGGAAAGAAGGATTTTTTTAAATAGTCTAACACTGTCTCTAAAATTTCTATCAAAGCTTCCATTATGCAGCTTATACAGCATACTCATCATGATCATTCAATGTTGGACTAAAGTTTCTGAAATATAGTTTTTCTTTTTTTAAAAATGTCTTTGGAGGTAACAGATTTCGATGATGAAAAAATTGGAGAAGAGGGAAAGAAATGGATTACAGAAAAAGTAAAACTTGAAGCTGAGCGAATGAGAGAATACTCAGTTGTGCCATTGATATTTAAAGTGAACAATTTTGGAA
Source organism: Globomyces sp. JEL0801 (assembly GCA_027595885.1). Lineage (NCBI taxonomy): Eukaryota > Fungi > Chytridiomycota > Chytridiomycetes > Rhizophydiales > Globomycetaceae > Globomyces > Globomyces sp. JEL0801. Next base: position 26,042 of record JADGIX010000045.1, read on the forward strand.
TTGTTCATGATGATAATGGTTCAATAAACCGAATTGAGGTATAAACTAACACTCTTTAATTAGTAGGTAATTGGATAGATAATCTCAACAATTTCAGTTCGCCTCCAATTTTGATTTCAAGAAAATATTACAGATAATGATTAGTGATCCTATTGTGTTTCCATATCGCATCAACTTTCTGTTTTCAACTGTGTTTTGTAATTAGTAGCTAATATCTAGGTTCTATTGATGACTGAAGAAACAAGTATGCCCATTATTGTTCCGTATCTTTACCAAGGTGTATTAGATAAAAAGGTTAAATTGAACATTCCACCAAACAACCTCAAAGAATGGTTATTGATAAATTCAAAGCATGAGCGAGCTAGACATTCCATTGATCAATTTGTTAGAGAATAGGATTTATTGTGAAATAGAATCCTTTTAATCTTATGAAACTGTAATATCTTGTATAAATTGGAATAGCGCTTGTTCAACCTGACTTGTTTAATGTCTCTCTTGAAAATCCAAGTTCCAGCTAACAAAGATCTGCTTGTTGAATTTCATTACTATCCATTTAATAACAATCTAAGTTTACCAAGCTTTTTGGCAATCAATTCACTAACATTATCGGTTGTAACTCCAATGAGAGTACTTCCAACTGGAACTGAGCCATATGGACTGTTCATTGATACTGCTAGTGGCCCAAAGACACATTGATTTCCATCCAATACTGATCCGACCCAAACCATTAGCGACTCAGTCATTTCATGGATTTGAATGGCAACTGGTTTTTGCTGCCCTTCTATATGAACAACTTTGTTATGGATTTGAATGGGTTTGAAATTTGAGGGAATTGTCATTAAAAGAGAGGAGAAATTGTACAAAAAACAACTGGTTTCCTACGAAAGTAGAATATCAGGAATTTAAAATAGGAGGATAATATTAAGATTATATTACATAAAATGGCTATAGCTGTCCTAAGTGATACCTTTGAATCCATTCTCAGTGACTTCAAATAGTACTGTGGATGGTGGGCAATATGGTGAAAATACCATTCTCATCGTTCTCTTTGAACGATCTCCTATGATTGTTTTGTCAAATCTGATTCGGTTATGGATACAATTGGAAAAACTTAATCCCAAAGCTGGTATTGTGGACTCATGCAAATCAATTTGATCTTGGCTATATAATGTACCTCCAAACTGTGAAGCACCAATATTAATCAAATTAGAAAAGTTGGCAGATACTTCGTTAATACATAATACAACCATGTTGAATTGTGATGCTAATTGTTTGAGTAATTGTCCAGTTTGATAAATATGATGACTTCTTGCTTTTATATCCAAACTTCCACCTTCTTCTAATCCTCTAAAATTGGGTGTGATTGAATCTATAACCAACAAACGGATATGGTATTTCTGGACAAATACGGGAACTTGATAGGCCAATATATGATTTTGAGTTTCTAAATCTCTGATATGTATTATATATATCTGATCCATAAAAGATGCATCACCCTCGATTGCATATAAATTGGCAAATGATTTAACCAACTGTTCTAACCTTCTGATTGAAAACCGACCACTGGTAGACACATATAAGGCACCTCAACTGTCAAAAATAAAGATTACCTCCATCTAATCCTCCAAGTTCTTCAGGCAATTGACATTGTAAACTCATTTGCATGGCAAAGCTTGATTTACCCGTTCCACTTTCACCATATATCTCTGTTACTTGACCAACCATTAAACCACCATTGAAAAACTCATTTAGAGTATCATCACCGATTGATAATACATCCGTTTTCAACTGATTGGATTGAATAGGGTGAATTATTGTTCTAGAGACTTGATTCAAGATTTGTTGACATTCAGTTATTGAATAATTCGACCGTTTGGCCAACTCTTCATCGGTATATAGTACTATATCTTGCAAGAAATCACATTTACATTTGGTCCGAAATCGTTCCAGTTGGGTATCATTGAAACTCATAAAGAAAGAAAATACAAATTTGTCCAGTCAAGTTGGAATGAATGATGAAATACTTTATTTTGTATGGATTAATTGTATCGATCTCCAAGTATAGAATGGAATCTCTTTTTTATGTTTACCATTTCACTATAACGTGAACAAAAAACATCATTACCTTTGAATAGCATCTAGTCTATCAAATGCATCAGATTGAATGTAAGGGGCGATTAGGGAAGCTGAAAATTCGATTTGCGCCGATCCAAACAGGCAATGAATACTATTTTGAAGGTATTCATAATGAAGGTTTTTGAAGAGAAGTTTCTTGGAAGTCTGTATAGATGATTTGATTTCGTTTGAATTTTTCAATCGAACTATAAACATATTCTGAGCTTCATCACACATTAATAGCTCAATAGGTGTTGTCTCTATATTCTTTTTAGTACTGGAATTGTTATGTAGATAGTCTAATGTAAGTATCCAGCATTTTTACCTATAAAAAGCAATGCAATATCCAGTTCATCGCCTTGTTTTAGTTTTCCAAGTTCACTTGGTGTGCAAAGATGCCTTGGAGTGTACACAAGTGATGTCAATGGCTGCTCATGCACTCTATCTATTTTGGTTTGTAGTGTACTTTTAAGAAATGGTATATTTGTATTCTTTGGTCCATTCACTGGCAAAAGGTTAGTAATCTAATAATCAGCCAATGAATAATCTTTACGTGATAGCGGCCACTCTCTTTCACAACTGTGTCTTTCTGACTAAACCACACAGTCAAATATGTCTTCTCAGGGTAGATTGAGAATGCAGCAGAAAGTGGATATTCACAAAGTTGCAAACCAATAAACTTTCGAACTTGACGTTCTGGGTGGACCAGTGGTAATTTATTTGCAACATATTGCTCCACAGATTCCTCACAGATTTGATGAAATTTCTGCCTATAATATTTTAAGCAGAGCTCACTGTAGAGATTGGAATAAGTATTCTATAAGGATAAAACTACAGATCAGTACCTTCCATATCAAATTTTCCTCCTCTTCTTCAAATAGTGTCCTGCAAACAAGAGAACCATCACGTAATCGTTCAGCGTACATAATTGGACTCTTACGACTGACAATAATATCAATTCCAGGTATCAAACCACCATCAGGTTCAATATCAATAAAACGTGTATCTGGAAATGGTGTTGTTTGAATTCCAAGGGATAATAAATGACTAGCTAATTTTGTAGAATTGAAAAAAAGATTTAATAGAACTTCAGATGATGATTTTATACCATCACTTGCGAAGGTGCAATTATCATCTATGCTTGCAAATATGTGTAGTTTTGCACCAATGTGAAAGGTACCATTTTCAAGATGCTTCCGAAGAGGAGTATCCAGTTTTGCTGGGATAGTGTGAAACCCATCTGTTAATTCAATATCAAATTGTTGGTGGTCTTTAAATATGTGGTAAATGCACAAGACTAAATGGCATCGATCATGAACGTCAAGCAGGTTTTCCAACCCCGATTTTGTAATTTTCTGAATATTCAATGGAATACTGTTGCCTTTTTCTACTATAGGAGTAGGTTCAAGTGAAGGTAAAATGGAATCATTAACTACATCATGATGTTCATTTTCCAAAATCGATTCAAGTTTAATCGATGTCTTGATAAAGTCCTCTATACTAGCCGTGGATAATGATGGGCTATCAATTCCGCTTTTGCTTGGGAACTGGGTATTTATAGAGATATCAGGGGAAGAAGAGCTGTAATCGATTGGTATTTTTGACTGATAAACGGAATTTTTTGAGTTGTTTTCAAGATTCCCTGAAAACAGTTGGTTCGTTATATCAATAGATTGCCGAGTAAAAGAACTTTGTTTTTCTGAAGTTGGATTTGGCTGACTCTTTGCATCAATATACATTTGGGTAGAATTTTGTATCCAATCATAATGCTAATAGAATAGTCAAACTATTAGAACTTACCAAATCAGATATGTTTGGATTTTGCAATGTTTGGAATTCTACTTTATTTGGTACTGAATGGCTTGGTTCAATACTGGAATCATCATCATCATCATCATCAGAAAACTGCATGATCAGACAAAATACATTAAATATACCTTTAGTGGAATTTTTTTATAGATGGTAAAGTCATTAGTGTGTGTACTCAAGGTTTTGGATTTAGCTAGGAAATTATTCGTAGGTGTATTCAAGTTTTTGGATGTAGATAAAACATTATTGGTAATATCTGTAGTTGAAGTTTCTAGCCGGTCAATAAAAGTTGTTAAATCATACCCATGTTGGCATTTGATTGTTGTGATGTCAACGATTTTGATATTATCGATTCCACAATCGTAGACGAACGGTCCAACTGATCTGAAGTATCCGACCCTGAAGATTCTATATCTGTTTCCGGTTTAGCTCCATCAACTTCCATATCCAGATCAGAATCTTCAAAGAACAGAGAGATATCTGAATATACATGCCTGTCTATAGATTTGGTGGTGTTTGTGCTATATATGTGTTTAGATGTGAATAATTACTTTTTGTTTTGCTGAAATATCGATTCACTTGGTAACAGACATTTATTTTGACGTATTATCGACTCACTTGGTAATGGACATCGTCTCTCTTTGGATTTTTTGGTAAAACTACTAGACATATTGTGTGATGGTAAAGAAGTCGGAATAGGTATCTCTAAAGCTAAATTTCGCAAGTGAACAATATCTGGTGTTCGTGTTCTAACAGAAGGTGAGACTGTCTCTATTGTTTCCAATGCTAATGACTTGAATCGCGGCTCACTTAGTGATTTTATAGACGCAATACAGTAATGCAATGGTGAGTTTAAATTGTCCAAGATTTCATTAACAGTTGATGATGTTGAAACAGTATTTTTTTTTGAATGTAATGAAAGTGATGGTGAATCAAATCTGGATCGCTTTTTAGAGACTATTGAGACTGGTTTGGAATTGGAATTTTGTTGAATTGATTTTTGTAATGATTTGACACCATTATCAATACCATCCAATAAAGACAAGAATTCATTTAGAATTTTTTGATCCTGTTTAGAGTCCTAATTGTCAATTAGAATGCAGTACACTATTAAGCATTGTGTATGGTGAACCAAAGTAGTTGAATATGGATAAAATCCAACTTAGAATAGTAAAACACGAAGAAAAAAGAAACTGTTGGTCAATAGTGAAATTGTTTGTTATTCATAGCACAATTATCAACAGCATGATAATAAATAAGGAACCAACAATTACAGCACGAGTTGTTACATCGTTACCAACAATTCGTTAATTACCCGGTTAATAATACACAGTTAATGATACACTGTTAGTGATACGGTTGAAATTGATTAAATCAGTGACTGATTTGAATGGTAATGATTCCAATATACGCTAAGGGTTTCTTTTGTTGTATTACGTGTGTTTTGTAACCAGCCCACAGCCTGTGACATTTCTTTCCAAATGAAATTCCCACTTTCTTTCGTCTCTTTACTCTCCCTCGTTTTGGCAGTTCCAGCCATTGTTGATGTTCATGATACTCAAGCTGCTCTCATTCCCCTCGACGGGACCTCTTCCAGCCTTGACCCTTCCCATTTCGCTGTTCAGGTTGTAAGAATCGATGACCTGGTCGATACAGATGCTAAAAAAGAACTAGCTGTGAAAACTACTGCTGTATTGCTCAAGTTCGATGTTGACTCGGATGGTTTAGTCACTGTCAACGATCGCCCAGTTCCTATGGGTATTTCAGACTTGCAAATTGAAGCCAAAACAACTGTCGGTCTTTCTGATGGAGTTGATACCACATTGGTTGTTGATAACATGGATGTTGGTATTGTCGATGTCCAATTGAATGTCAAGGGTTTTGCTGTCAACCACAATGGTATTCAATTCCGTCGTTTAGTCATTACTGAAAACATCATTCAGGTTAACAAAGAAGAAGTCCAACAACAAGTACTCGTTCAACAAGTTTTGCAGATCTTACCAGACGGATCGGTGCAACGAATGGCACCTTGCCACGTCAACTCCCTTGATGCCGAATCTCCTATTTCTCAAGACCTTCTCATGGCACACCACCACCATGGTTATCACTACAAAGGCATTGACTGGATTACCTACATTGTCCTCGCTGCGGGTGTTGGTTCTGCATTGTACTTCCTCGTGTCTTGGGTGGTGGCACTTTTCACTCCTTCTCAATATTTGGCTGTTCCAGTGTCTGAAAAAGAACAGGTCGTGGTAGACAAAAAATTGGAAGTTGCCGCCGAATCCCTTCCTGTTTATGATCCTGAATATAAGGCTTAAGATCTTGTCCAATAAAGTCCTGTTTGTTTTATCGCTAATTTGACTCTTTCATTTTGATTTGTCTCTATAGTTCGAGTTGTCTACGACCAATGAAACAAACGAGCTAATTATAATTCGAATTTTGACCAGCTATTTTATTGAATCATCAAATTTTTATATAGATGATCGGTTTACAATGGAGGGTTTAAATGATACACAATGAAGGGGTCAGGTTTTAAAACCAATTATGAATATCCATACGAGTTGCGAATGGTGTGAGAATTGAAAGGCATTCGTGCAGAATTGGAAGGTGTCTAAAATTAACCGTCAATGAAACTTACATGTGTTTGATCTTGATATTGATGAGGGTATTCATAACTGGACATGTCGGATTGCTCTACTGGTATTTCCTGGGAAATAGGTGTGGATGATCGATTGTGCACATTATAGTAAAGGTTTTGTGATCTTTGATCGGGATAGCCGTAACCAGCCGGCATATTTAAATCAGGAGCATATGGAGTATTTGGTTGGAGTGAAGATCGAAAGGGAAGGGCGTGTTGATGATGAAATGAAGGATATTGAACTGAATTTCTGGAAAGACTTGGATTAGGAATAGAATGTCTTGATATTGTTTGTGAGTAGGGTTGAATAGGTGGGTATGACATTTCATGTTGACTATCCATCGGATGAACTAGTAAACCGTTTTGATTGTACCTCTGTGAATAGTGCATGGGTGTGTGTGTGGGAGGCACAAAACTATTTGGACCATAAGTATTTGGATTACTATAAATCCCACCTGCATACTTTGAGCTAAATGAATTTCTGTTTTGATTATGTGGTTGATTTTCTGTATCAAATGCGGGGTAATTGGTAGGATGAGAGTTTGAATACATATTATGGATATTCATACTTGATCTCTTTAAAGTTTTTTGATCATATTCTTTGTTTTGATAAATATTGGATTCTACGATGTTGTTATTCTGTGGAATATTTGAATCTATTTTGTTTTTACTTTGTAGTATGTTTGAATCTGGTCTGTTTATAGTTTGAAGAATGTTTGAATCCATTCTAGTGTTGTCATGAAAAGTATTGGAATCCATTAATTTAGTATTTCTTTGAAGAGTAAAAGAATTCATTTGATTATTATCTGGAAATAAGTTTGAATCCATTCTATTTTGCAATACTTTAGAGTCCATTTTATCCAAGTTTTGAGGTGAATTAAAATTTTTTGGAGTGGGGTTAAATAAAGTTAATTTTGAAGAAGCATTAGATTTGATTTCCACTTTAGGTTCATCAGTTGATAAAGAAAAATTCTTCAACAGATCAGATTTCATTGGATTTTCAAAAAAGTAATCAAATTGACCATCTGGATGAATTTGATTTGAAATACGATTTAAAGAAGCAATCCAATCAATGTATTGATCCAGAGTGACATTTAAATGATAATCGATTGTGATAACAAATTCCTTGTACATTGCAATTAAATCATCAACTTTTAGATGACTGACTTTTGCCCAAGATTTTATACCTACTGAATTATCATTAATGACTACATCAGATAGTATATAACCAATAAACCATAAATGAAAAGGAGATTTTGAATCAGCCAAATCCCGATATTTAGCTAACCTCGAAAGGAATAATAATGGTAGAAATATGGATTGCCAATTTACTAATTTTGGAGATTGTTTTAAGATCGCATGAATATCTGATTCCAAAGAAGTATTATAAGTATGATTATTGTTTGTATAAGGATTCATTAAGAAATGGATGACATTTGAAATGAAATGAGCTAAAAGTAAAGGGGTATTTTTGATATTAGAATATTTTTGAGGTTGCCAACAATGAATTGTATTCAAGAAAGCTTGACTGGTAGTGACCATTAATTGATCGCAGTAGTAAAAAGTTTTTTTTTTTTTGTGATTACTTTAGATTCCTATTTGAGAGACCCCTTGAGTTGATTAATTCAATCTTGAAACAAAACTAAAATTTCACTCTCTTTAAATTTTCCACTTTAACTAAAGAAAAAAAAAAAGAAAGAAAAACTTAAATAGGAATTGAATTTTATTTTGAATTGAATGAATTTGTTTTTTTTTTACACCATAAATGATTCCCCACATCCACATTGTCCTTTCACATTAGGATTACTAAATGTAAATTGTGATGCTAATTGATCTTGTTGAAAATCCATTTCAGTTCCAATTAATGAAAAAAGTGCTTTACTATCTATCACTAATCGTACTCCATCTTGTATAACTACTTCATCAAATTTTCCTATATCTTGAACATAATCCAATGTACTAACATTTTAAAAAAAAAATACTAATTACTAACTTAATCCAGAACATCCTTTCTTCTTGGTACCTATCTATTATATAAATATAAAAAAAACTATGGTTACTTTCAAATATTGAGGATTATCTGAATTCAACAATTCTTTCAATCGATTCACTGCTGAGGGTGTTAATGTCATCACTGCTTTCTTCATCCTTGGTGTACTAAATGTCCTAATACTGCTTCGTAACTTATTCAATCTTGTCATGGAATTCATCTTGTGGAAAATGTTTAAAAATTGATGGTGGAAAGAAATCGAAAATGAATTAAAAGGAACCCAAAAGTCTTTTTCTATATAAGAAATTAAAAGAGCAATTCTATGACAATCATTAAAGAATAGAGAAAATGGTATGACAATCATTTTAATAATATAAAAAATTAATGTAAAACAAACTGATATGTTTATTATTAATCTTGCATGTCTTCATCATCTTGTTCTCCTTCCAATACATTGATTTCAAAATCAAATTCTTGATCAGCTCCCATATAAGAATCACACATCAAATATAATTTACAATCCGTTTTACCAACTTTGTGTTCAGGTACTGCAAATTCTAATGATAATGATTGTTTCTTTTGTAATGTAATACGTTTAATACCCAATAATGTCTTGGATTCAGTATCTCCAACAACTAACCACCAAGCTTCTTCCTTTTGTCCTGGATAAAATGGTGCTATAACATGTCCAATCGGTCCATCTTCATCGGTTTCTCGTTCAAGTGTAATGTTCAACGTCGCACTTTCTCCTTGAGTAACATTATCCTCTTCAACTGAAAGTTCCAATTCAATACTTGGAAATCGATTCACAAACTTCACTACATCTCGCATTGGTCCATTATCAAGTTGTAAATCGGCATTACGGTCTTCAGGTTCCATTTCCATTAAATCTGAAACATGCTCAACTCCTCGAGCTGTTAATCTTTCAATAATTGGAACACTAAAGTGTGGAATTTGTTTCAATGGTGAATCTTTATCCCAAATAGCTTGTACACACATTTGTGACAATTCCATGGCTGCTAAAGCTGGTAAAAGCCAATTATTCGTAGAAATAACATCAACACATGCTTGAATCAATCGTACAACTTTACTCAACACCAATTTTTGATCAGATTCAAGATCTGGTGGTAATTGAAATCTGGAAAAGTGCGCTTGAAGTAAAATACTAGCCTTGAAATGTGGATCATTAAAGTTTGGATTGGCTGCCTTTCTTGGAAGTCTATCATAAACTCTACGTAATATATCATCTTCATGATGACGAATTGGAATATGTTCATATTCGATCGCCCCAGTAATAATATCCAACAAAACTTGTATTCTGGTCTTGGGTTTCAGAGATAAAGAGAATGCTTGGATGGTACGATAGTTGATATAATAATAGGCTGCAATCATACCAAGATTGACTGGTGCAACAGAATCGTCTGTGACAAGTATACATTTGTTCTCAGACAAGTCTTCTAGTGTTTGCTCTACAAGTTCAGAGAGATGATCAGAGAGATGACGATGGGTTGCTCCTTGTAAATCCTAAAATAAAAAATAATCAAAAATAATTACATAGAAATTTGGATTGAGTGCCATTCTTCTATATAAGAAAGTCCATGTAAGATAATCAACAGCATCCTGCTTATTTTCAATTGTTTTGGTAACAATTTCGGCATTAAAATGATCATGCAAGAAATGGTTCAAATGAGATTCAACTGGTAAGGCTTCATGTAAAAATTTCTTGTAAAACTCTTTCTTAATGGATGAACACATCAACACACATTTGCCAATTTCTCCAGGGAGAGGTCGTGACGCACGTCCCATCATTTGCAAAATATCCGGAACCGGGTAGTCAACATAACGATGTTCTCGTCCTTCATAAAACTGACTTCCCATGATCACCACTAATTTGGCTTGTAATTCCAAACCCCATGCTGAATCTTTGCCAGAAACAAGTACTTGGATGGCTCCTTTCGAAAACAATGTTGTAACAATACGCTTGTCATTACGGGACAATCCTTCATGGTAAAATCCAATTCCAGAAGTGACGGTGTGAACTAATGCCTTATCATTGAGCTTATCTAAAAATGGTTGTAATTCTTCCACAGAACAGTGTAGGAACTGATCAGAGGCGCCTGAGGCAGTACAGAAAGTCAATAGTTCTAGTGCTGTTGCTCGACATTGCTTTCGACTAGGGACAAACACAATAGCAGGATCTTGTCCAGCTAGTGTCGTAATTGCATTGTATGTAGGTTTGGCCATGGCAAGCATCAGTGACGCAAAGTGAGGAATATTATAACCTTGAATGTGGATATCTAGTGGTACTGGACGAACACTAACGTGGAAATTAAAGATTGCAGGCTGAGGAGCCCCAATCCATTCTCCAATGTCACGAGCATTGGCCAATGATGCCCCAAGTGCAACAATTCGGATTTTATTTCCAGTTTGTTCACTCATGTAACGCATTCTGGATACAATAATTTCGATAACTGGTCCTGATTCTCCTCCGATCAAGTGAATATCATCCATGACAAACAAACCAACACTTTGTACATTCTTTCTTTGTTTCCAACGACGGGATAATGCATCCCATTGCTCTGGTGTGGCAAAAATAATATCTCCGAGCTCCAACAACTTTAAATCTGCAGCACTGTCCCCAGTTAATGCAACAATTTCTTTTCCTCCCAACAAACTTCCAAACTTGGTTTTCCATTTTCCAAGTTTTATATCAACTACTTCTTGTCTAGGTACAACATACACACATCTAGCCTTTGGTGAATTCGTCCACAAGCGCAATAGAGCAAATTCTGCACAAATAGTCTATCAAAATTAGCAAACAATAAATTAAAACCTTGCCAGTTCCCACAGAGGCACAAACTAATGCATTATCGTCTGTAGAATACAATGAATTAAATACTTGAGTTTGAATGGCATTGAATTTTTCTTGTGTGTTATACAGGGCTTGAAATTCCTTGTTACGAAGAGCGGAGACAGGGAGTGGTTGCAAATCAAGCAATTCAGTATGTGGTGGATATTTTTCTGGGAGAATTAGATTCTTCAAGATGACTGGAACACGAGTTTCAACATGCATCCAACGATCACTTAACACACTGATGAAATAATTAGGCGGTAATGGTTCATAAAGTGGGACTGTAAATGATAAGGTATGCTGTTCGTTAGAATATTTGTGTTTCAATATGAAGGTATCGTGATATAAAATAATTTCTGAATCTACATCTTCCACCAACACCAAGAAAGTCTCTGAACCACCATGGATCTTTTCATCATACACAAAAGCAGGGGATATATCCAATTCAATCTTGAGCATGGAGCGTGTGATCGGTTGGACGTATGGAATCACTTCTAACTTTGGAAATTGATGGATAAATTTATGGATAGTTTTTCCTGCGGTTGGGATCTTAATTAATTCACCAAGAGCTTGAGGATTCAGATCACTGTATCTATCCCAAGGGATATCCTTCTTTTCTAATCTTCTAATAATATCCAAAGAGAGACCCTTGAATTGACGAAGTGGACTCATGGAAAGCCATGAACGTTTGTCAACCATTTTACACAAATCCAATGCCTTTCTAGTAAGCTGTGCCCATCCTCTGCGCAAACACACTTCGTAAATAGCTCGAAGAATTCTACCAGCACTTTGAGTAACATATACCATATCACTCATTAGCGCAAACCCTTCCAACTTAAGTTGAGAAATGTATGATTGCAACAGAACATTGATCTTGGCAGTAGGTTCATCCAAGCTCTCCTTTACTGGAATAGGGACTCGTTCCAACAATTTCGCAAGTTCCATCTTTTCTTCTTGTCGGACTGGTAATAATTTGAATTCTTCTGATAAGGAAAAAACCCTAAATAGATCGATTAAAGTCATTGAAGGCTTCAAGTGTTGATTATATATGGCCATAGAATTGTGACTGATATAATAATATGATGCTATTCTACCCAATTCTGTGCCTTGAAATCTTCCTGTTTTTCTATCATACTTCATCAGGTTGCATTTATCCAAAGTATTGGCAGCAGCATGAACAAAATCAATACGTTTTTGGACCAAATATGGATCATCTTCTGCATCTTCATAGGTAACACCATATAGAGACCCATTTCGCAACATTCTGACATATAAATAAGTGTATCCAAGCCAATCCACCGCTTCTTGTCGATTCCTAATATTGCCCATCACAATTTCAGCATTCATAATGTCTGGTAATTTCGAAATCAATTGAGACTCAATAGGAAGTTGCTCATTTAACAATGACAAATAGTACTGAAGTTCTTGATGTGTTGTAATAATAACACCTTCACCAAAAGTATCATACTGCGGACGACCAGCACGACCAAGCATTTGAAGCATATCTTGCGGACTAAGTTCTGACCACCGACCCAATTCAGGATTGTAAACCTGTGTCCCTTTGATGATAACCGTATGAGCAGGCAAATTCACACCCCATGCCAAGGTTGCTGTGGAAACTAATACTGGGATATTACGATCAGCATACAACTCTTCTACCAAAGTTCTATCTGCTCTAGTCATACCAGCATGATGAATTGCAAACCCATAAGGTAATAAATCTTTCAAATCTTCACTCTTTACCAACGCAGCTTCAGTGGTTAAAATTTCACGACTTGCAGCATCAGATCGGAGAATATTTCCAATAGTTTCATTCTGAATTGCTAAATCTCTTATTGCTTTCGCTGTTTTTGCAGTTTCTTTTCTGGAATGGCAAAAAACCAGAATCTGGTTATCTTGATTCTTGGCCAACTCTTCTAATATCTTCTCGTATACAATTTCATTCATTAAAGCAAGTCTTTTTATGGCTTTCTTCTCCGTAATCCCAATGTATTGTTGTTTTAACGGACAAGGACGAAATGACCCATCAAAGAAGAACAATCCCTTTTCAATGTCCACACGCATAAAAGTAGCAACATCTTGGTAATTAGGCAAAGTAGCACTAAGACCAATGATTCTAACTTGCTCTTGTGATTCTTCAATAGCTCTAATTGTTCTACTAACAATCGATTCGATAACGGGACCACGACTATCATGAAGCAGATGAATTTCATCAATGATGATCAAACGAACAAGCTTAGTATAGGATCTATCAGTTGCTTTTCTGGTAATAATGTCCCACTTTTCAGGTGTCGTTACAATGATTTGAGTTTCTGAAATCTGTTGTTTTGTCAATTGACGATCTCCAGTTAATTCTGCGACTTTTACTCCATAGGACTTTAATCTGCTTGCAAAATTTCCAACCATTTCCGCAACCAATGCTTTCATAGGTGCAACATACACAATCTTAAATGCATCCAAGTTATAATCTCCAGTTTCAGGATTTCGATGCTTTCCTATTTCATGCATAATCGTCAACATGGCACAATTCGTTCTAATGTTAGATGCTAATTATTTCATACTTTCCCGCCCCAGTTGGAGCACATAGTAACATATTTTCATCACTCAAAAAGGCGGTTGGGTAAACTTGACTCTGAATTCGGTTCAAAGATGTTGAATTTCCAAATGCGGCACGGGCCCATTCTGGCAAAGTATTGATTGGTTTTAATTTTTCACCGCTTTTCATCGGTTTTACTTTTGGTGGAGGAATATGAACTTCTTCGTATCCTTTTTTACTTCGCTTAAAAGACCCTTCTGGTAACTTCACTTTCTTGTTTGACATAAAATGACCACCTTAACGATTAGATGAGGATGAAATGAAACCTTGTTCGAATGCAAGTGCTTGCAAGTCTACAGTCTGTTTTGGTTGCCCTGTAGCTTTTGGCTTGGCATCTTTCATTGTCACATCTTTTCTCTCATCATTTCCATCGATGTCCATTTTAGCAGAGTCGTCATTCTTTTTTGCTTCAGCATTCAGGTTTGTTAAAATCCAGTCCAGTCCCCTGTCTCGTATTTCTGATTCCACTTTCTCTCTTTCAGCACCAGAAGTCCTTTTCAACTTTGTACACCACACAATTGAATCACGGTTTTGTGTCAATAGCTTTACCAAATCAAACTGATACACATTTAGAGAAACTACAAGATACCTTTTCATAGTCAAATAATTCCATTAATTCATTTTCTGCATCACGAATGTTCATATCAGATTCTAAAATCTCCATCGCACGAGTAGCCTTAGCTTGTGCTGTATGAGGGTCAGGGTAATGGACTGACACAGTTCTTTGTGTCCAAAAAGCATCAATTTCAACACAAGGAACCATAACTTTGCTTTTAAATGCAGATCCTGAATCATGAGGGGCAGATATAATTGTGGTATAATCGTCTTCTTTATCACTTTCGTCTGAATCTGCAGTTGCCAAATTGGTTTTTAGAACCTAAGTATTACAAAATAAATGTTATACAGTATTGGTATTAGCATCTTCACCCTCATCATCATCTTCCTTTTATTTGTTAAATATTAAATTGTAAACCTCTTCATTGACAAAGTGATCACTTTCTTCCTCTTCCTCATCAAAAATAACTGGCACTCCATGTTCTTGATCTAATTCGTCAATTTCTTTTGGTTCGTTATCATCATTTCCATAATCTGTAATCTTTTTGCCCAAATTAATGAGGATTGCAAATTGATCTGAGGGTATCTTTGCATCGATAATCTTTTCGATTTCCTTTTGCCGATCAAAATCTTTCAAGTTTTCATTTTTCAATTCTGTCAGTACAGCATCTGTAGCACTGACCAGAAACTCTTGAGGAATATCACCTGATGTTAAAGGAACTTCAATACCTAGATACTTGCTCAAGAAAACAAGGATCAATTCGTATGTTTCTTGTGTTTGCTTCGTTTTTGGTTTATAATCTAACTGTTCAAAATCCTCTGTTGCGTCCAAAATATTTGTGAACTTTGAAGTAGCAGGTTTCTTTTTCTTTTCCTTTGGAATTGAATCAGTAGCTTTCCGTTTCTTCTCAACTGGTGCAGCTCTAGCACGATCACCAAACTGCTTTGGATTCAAGTGGCCTTCCAAGGACTCTACTTCACCAGTTGGTTCATTATCTCGTCGTTTCGGTCTCTCTGTATGCAATACCAGATTTGAAATCTCTAAATGAAAAGTTAAGCATTCTAGAAGTTGTATACCAGTGTACTAAATGTGAGTGGTGCATTGAAGTTACCTAAAAATCAGATAAGAAACCCATTATCAATTTAACATACCCGATACTGTTGATTTCTCTGCTCTTTTGTTATGATCTTTTCTTCCTTCATTACAGTCCTAGATTCACTAATGGAATTGGTCGATCTGAAGAAAGAATTTTTTCTTTCACAGGATGGAAACACCTTCGAAATTAACATCGACAACCCAGTCTCGAATTACATCGCGTAAGTGAGCAGCAGATTAATTATTAGAAACTGCTGGTAATGATCTCTTAAAGTCATATTTAATGAAAACTGCTGCAGATTCTGATGGTCATCTTCGATCGTTGGTGAAATCAATTCAAACTGATAATTGGAAGTATAAACCAATTGAGCACCTCCAATAATTTAACTCAGTATTCTTGTCCTAGATCTTCTCCTTATGTTTTGTTCTGTAAATAAATTCAATAATACAACTTCGGATGTTAATAGAATGTGCCAAATATTGAGTTCTATATCCTTTACTAATAAAATATCTGGCTTTGGAAGGTAGTCCGGGTTTGAAAAAGTTTCTTTTTGAAGTTAAATGAACAACAACTCAGCAAGCGAAATACCAAATGAAGACCCAGACTTTGTCGATCCAGAAATGCAGGACCAAATGACGAAGCATATTATGAAAGCTTTTTGGGATGACAAATTCAAGAAAGTTCAAGAAACTTCAACTGATGGTGGAAAGGATTTAAAATTGCCTCTAGCAAGGATAAAAAAAGTAATGAAGACTGATGAAGATGTTAAACCAATGGTATATAGCTCCGATAATGAATTTGTAGATGATTAGTGCTGAATCACCATCATTATTTGCAAAAGCATGCGAAATATTCATCGAAGGTATTACCTCTTGATGAGTTTAATATTGTATAATTAAATAGATATTGACTATTAGATTTGTATTCTAGAATTGACTTTACGCACTTGGATTGTTACTGAACAAAGCAAAAGACGAACATTACAGAAATGTGATATCGCCAAGGCCATCCAGAAATCAGACACATATGATTGTAAGTGCAATAGGTTTATATCTACCTATGCTTTTGTGTACTTATTCTTGTAGTTCTGATTGATATTGTACCGCGAGAAATGCCAATGAAAGACACAAACAAGGTAAATGTTATATTTAGTTAAATATCAAGTCCCATTCATCTCAAGGATATCCCTTCTTTAGTGAAGAGAGCAATTTGGTGGCAGTAAGTGTTTTGCGTTAACAATTAAAGGGGTTAACGGCAGAAGAATTGGAAGCATATCAACAGATTGCGAATAGCCAGCATCTTCAGCAATCACAAGTAAGGAATGTAAACGACATTTCCGCCGCTGCAGCTTTCCAGAATTACTTTAGACGACAACGAGAAAGTCTGGGACATTCCAGCATTGATGACTCAAGTGTATAATATAATGATTTTTGTTCAAAAGGCAAGCTATTATGTTGCAGCAGTTAGCGCGTATATTAATTTACCATCATTTTTCTCATTGTGTAACTTAACTTTTAGGCGTTGGAGTTTTTTACTGTTTAAATGTCTGCAAAGGATTTGCAGGAAGATGAAAATCAACCTATGTTGGATAACAATATTGGAAGTGACATAGCGATAGACAATCAAAGTCTTAAGCAAAGTGAGTCTGTTACTTCAATTTCAGCTATTATGGCTGCACGAAGAGCTGCTAGACATTTAGGACAAGGATCTAAGTTTCAGTTGGCAAAGAATTCTAATACAGAATTGTCAAAGAACAAACCTTCGGAGGATGTTCAGGAGAATACTGCGGCAACAATATTTGATGAACTCCCTCCACAGATCAAGGACGTATTTATTTATTAAGTAAATTTATTATCTAGGTCATATTCGATATGCAAAAGAAGACGGAGGAAATCGAAGTATTGGTGGACAGTTTTGCTATTTGGGAGCACTATGCGAATTCTGGAATCATTCTATTTACAGTCTGGATTACATGGTTTATTACTTATTTTCGACTCTCATTCGGATGGTTATTTTCTGCAATGATATTTCTGTCGATTGCATATTCGAAGAATATTCAACGACTAAGAGTCAAAGTCAAAAACAAATGCTTCAAGGAATTCTCTTTGAAACAAATGGACCAGGATAAAGAAAGTGTTGAATGGTTAAATCAGTTTCTGACTCGATTCTGGGTCAACTACGAACCGGGTCTTTCAGCATCACTCAAGGAAACGATTGATGGGACTTTGGAAACGCTTAAGGGTGGAGGCTTGGTAAAGCTTATATTACATTAACGAATTCTTAGGAAGACATTAGGTTATCAGAGTTTACATTGGGATCTCAAGCACCTAGAATTGATGGACTGAAAACATTTGCATTTACCGATCAAGAAACATTGGTATACGAAATCTATATTAATAAATTGGTAGATAATGGACTTAGACCTATCTTTTACACCATTCGATACCGATGATGTCAGTAAAGCAGAGCAGAGACTGAAGGATCTTCGTAATGTGACAGTCTTACTTTTGGCGAAAATTGGTGTTGGTCCAGCCGCGCTGCCATTAACTATTGCGCTGAGAGAACTTTACTTAAGTGGTGTGTTCAGAGTTGAATTGAAGTTTATGAGTGCTTATCCTCATATCAAATCTATCGATATGTGTTTTCTTACAACCCCAACTCTTGACTTTGTTCTAAAGCCATTAGGAACAGTGGACGTGAATAAGGTTAAGTGTTGGATTTTAACGATAGATTGGTGGACTTGGTACGACTATTCGTAGTGCCATAGCATACCAGCTTGATGCTGCGCTGGTGAATCCAGTAAAGCTGAATATTCCATTGGAAGAGTGGTTTGATGCAGAGGCAGGGCAAACTGAAAAACCAGTAGGAGTATTGAGAGGTATGAGACGCTCTAAATTAATTTTAGCTACTATTATCCAAGCAAAAGGCATCAAGAATATAGATGTAGGAATCAGTGATCCAATGGCTTCTATCAAAATTGGAGGATCTGAAGTGGCAAGAACTAGGATTATCACCGACAGGTAACCTATCCAACATTGATAAGTAGTTTGGACCCTGAATGGTACGAAACTCATCACATTATCATATACAAATCTACTCTAACCCAATTGAGTAATAAGTCGGACGAATTCCGCATTGAAATTGTATGCTTTTGGTTATTGATATTTAGCTTCATGAAACGCCAGTATCGGTAAAAAAACTGGGACATACTTCAGGGCTGTCATTGAGTCGCTGGATCAAACTATTGGGAGAATCGGAAAGTTCTCCAGTAACGTCAGCAAAACCAGTAGAGGAAGATGGACAGATTGAAAAAGAAGAGGTGGATGATTCATTTACGGATGAAATGAAAGATGATATGCTGGCCGAATGGGGCTCTCCATTAGATGAATGTGGTTCGGTCTGGAAACGATTGATACTGAATCAGCAAAATGTGGGACAGGTTGAACTACAACTTTCCTACTTTCCAACCTTTCCTGAAGTTGAATCAACCGCTATTAGTCAAATGGCTAAGAAAAGTGTTTGTGGGATCCTTGCTATCACAATACATCAAGCGAAAGAATTGTCAACCGGAAAAGCTTCAGCAGTTACGTGCGATGTTTACTCTGGCGACGATCTAGTCTTTTCGACTCCACCAAAAAAGAGAACTGCCAACCCTACTTGGGAGCACAAGCATCTAGTTTATTGCGAGGATGTCAACTTACTGGAGTACAGACTAGCATTAAACAATCGTAATGAAGCACTTGGTGAGTGTTTGATTCCAGTCAAACGAGCTTTACAAGGCGATGATGACTGGTACAAAATCTTCAAGACGAAAAGTGGAAATGGTGGTGGTGGGAAACTACGGGTTGGATTTAAATTTATACCAATCGATCTTTATCACTCTTCCGTTGATCTGGATAAAGCTTGGTGGAATGACCCGATCGGATTTTTGAGAGTGAATGTAAAGGAAGCAAAGGGATTAACAAACGTCGAATTAGTCGGTAAAATCTAGTCCTTTTTGATAAATAGGATATTCTGATCCATATTGTAAATTTTTCATCGCTGGTCGTGCTGTAGGCGTAACACATCATAAAGAAAATACGTTAAATCCAATTTGGAATGAAACTTTTTACACTATTGCATACTCAACCAAGGAAGAATTAAATTTTGATGTGTTTGACTGGAATAATTTACAGAAAGACAAACTTCTTGGAAAAGTTACTCTACCTCTGGGTACTTTAATGTCATATTATGACAAAGCTAGAAAGTCTTTAGATCAGGATAGGATTGGTAAAATTGAACAAGATGGATTTGAAGTCACACTAAAAGGTGAACGCACTTTGTCTATGTAACATTTTCTTATACGTTAACTTTATTAGTTGGTGTCCTTTGTATACAAGAGATGTCGTTGAAGACGATGGGGAAGTGGTCACTGATCAATTTTCCAAGAGTATCCTGGGAAGAGGGGCTCAAATAACATCCAAGGTGAAGAAGGGGCTCAAACACACATTCGCGGCAGAAAAGAAAGTCAAGCAGAAGGGCAGCATTCATTTTGAATTAGATTTCTTTGGAGTGGTGGTACCAGACTGTATTATAGCCAATAATGAATTCGCTAATACGTTTTTTGATGATCTGGAAGGCATAGAGCCACCAAAAAGTGCCAAAAGCAACCCAAGATCTCCAATGGATCTTCCTGCACCTGTTTCAATTGAAGAAAAATCTAGCGCAATTCCTGTACCAAGTTCAAACCCAACCGTGGAAAAGCAAAGCTCAACAAGCAATTTAAAACAAGAATCAACTGAAAAACCTCAGTTAGATCAGCTTATAATACAACAAGACCAAAAGCCAGCAGATCCGATTTTAGAACTTACCTTAGAGGAGTCTATAAAGCAAATATTAAATAAGCATGGTATACAATTTTACTTAATCAAAAGACTCCGGGATCCTCAGAATAGGATTAACTGGTGGTGAATTTAATAGGAAAGTGAAGCCATACTTGATTGTCTATGCCAACGGAGAAGAGTTTTACAAAAGTCACACCGTTCCTATTTCTTCCACTACTCCATACTGGCATACAAGTAAAAATTACTCTTTAATAGTAGGTGTGGATAAGTTTATTTCAAAGTTTAAGGAAACTGTGTTCGAAATGCAAATTCGCGATCAGTTAGATGACGAGCCAAACGATCGCGATCCGTATTTAGGAATGTGGAAAGGTGATTTTATTCAAGAATTGCTTGGAAAGGGTCACTTTAAAGTACCATTTAAACAATACACTGTGGACGATATAAGTATTGGAGCACTCCCACAGGTTTCCACGGTCACCATGTCGTTTGGATTCATGCCTGTGAAACTCGATATCGACATGAGCGAAAAAACAAGTACAATGAACTGATATACTTACCAATTAGATATGGGTATGTTAGTATTAGACATTATTTCCGCCAAAGATCTTCCTGCTGCTGATAGCAATGGTAAATTTTGAGTTATTCATAGTTTCAGGGTTTAGTGATCCTTACTGTATTGTAAGTTTGAATGGCAAAGTGCTACACAAAACGAAAATTCACAAAAAAACTTTAAATCCCGAGTTTAATGAACGTTTCGAAATTCCAATTATGACCAAGTTCCGTTCAACTATCAATATTCAAATAATGGACTTCAACAATGTACAAAAGCACGAAGAACTAGGACATTGTGAGATTCCGTTGGCAAAAATAGTTATCGAGGAGCCGATTTTCCAGTCTCTTTCACTTGATAAAGCTAACAAGGGTAGCTTAGATGTTGGGTTCATTTTTTACCCACAAGTATTGGATAAAAAATGGTCAAATTTGGACGCGAATGACTCGAAACTAAAAACTGAAACCACCGGTTTAGGCAAATTTAGTAGAGGTGTTACGTCAGGAATAAGTGATTTACTTGGCGGTAGCAGAAAACGTTCCAATAGTAAATTTTCAAACACGATTGGCATGTCTCAGCAAGGATCTCTAGAATCTATTAGCGAGAAGGCAAAAACTACAGCTTCCATTCTCCCTAACCACTTGCAGAGACCACCATCCACAGCATTTGATAACTTCACCAGTCCAAGTCGTAAGTCATCTGCAGAGTCAATAAGCAGTTATCCTGCCTTGACCTTAGAAGATGGTCATAGTTTAGCAGGTTCCGAATCCAGAGAATCTTTAGCACTAGAGCAACGTAAGAATCATCTTCATTTATCTCTAGGGTGTAATGTAAAGATATTAGGTGCCCGCAACTTAAAGTCGGTCGATAGTGGAGGGACTTCAGATCCATACATTAAGGTGTATAAATCAGGAGGAAAGCATTCACTTCATAAAACTCATGTGATAAAGAAAAATTTGAATCCAACCTGGGATAATGAAGTGTTTGACGCTAATTACACAGATATTCTCCAGTTCAACATCTTTGACAAAAATGTCATTCAATCTGACGTTCCTCTTGGGCATGTAGAAGTGAATCTAGGAACTTTATTTCAGTCAACAGACACTATCGATTCTTGGTTCAGTGTTCAAGGTGGAGAAGGTGAAATTCATATATCAGCTACAACCAACTATAACCCAGCTCTGAAAAAGAAAACAAAGAAGTCAATTCTGTCACTTGGTAAAAGGCAGGAATAGTACTTTATCAATCATTAAAAAATTTTGTATTGCATCTATGGTTAAATTATTTCATGAATCCATGTTTTTTTAATAATGACATTGCTACATTATTTATAATTCTAAATCTTCCAGGACCAATCTTCACTCCACCATACCATCGAGTGACAATGACTAAAACATCCAACGTATTTGATAATTCTAACATACGAAGTAAACTACTTCCTGCACCCGTTTCCCCATCATTATCAAAACCTTGAATAATATTTCCATTTTGGTTCTTGTATCGAAATGCATGAATTTGATGAGTTGCTTTAGAGTATAATCTAACATTATTGAATAGTATCAAACTTGTCGGAATGAATTTGTTTGAGTATAGTATCCATATCCTGTTTATCTTTTATAGTTGCAATAGATGATTGGAATTTACTCTTCTTTACAATAACTATATCAGAATGATGTATGGTATTCACCGCTCTGTATGATAACTTTCTTGGTCCCAATGAGCTCAACCGTTGTAAATCTACAAGTCGTTTTTGTATCCTCAATATCATTTCAAGGTAGATTTTACCAAGTTTCAATCCAATTGACAAAAAAAATTCAAGTGCACAGATTTAAAGTATCAAGATAGTTTATTTTCAAACTACTCTTGTTCACCAATTAAATTGGCAAAGTGACCATTTTTCTGTACAAGTTCATCGAACGTGCCAGATTCGCATACTCTGCCTTTGGCTATCATAAATATTCTGTCAGCTTTTTGAATAGTAGACAAACGGTGAGCAATTGTAATAACAGTACGTCCCTCAATCAATCGATCAAGGGCTTGTTGCACTAAAGACTCTGAAGTCGCGTCAAGAGCACTAGTAGCTTCATCCAGTACTAAAATCTGTGGATTCTTTAATAAGGCTCTAGCTATAGCTATTCTCTGTTTTTGACCACCCTATAATTTTAGTTCTACATCTTCGTTACAGAAATGGCCAATCCTCGGTCACCAACATAAGTTTCATACCCTTTCGGAAATTGCAAAATAAAATCATGAGCATTGGCTTCCTTTGCTGCTTGATAAATCTCTTCATCGGTGGCATCTGGTTTACCATAACGAATATTTTCTTTAATAGTAGTCGCAAAGAGTACAGGTTCTTGAGACACCAGTCCCATCACCTTATCCCTCATCCAATTTGGATCCAGTTCTTTAATTGAAACTCCATCAATTGTAATGCGACCATTCAAAGGATCATAAAATCGTAATAAAAGTTGAGCAATTGTGCTTTTACCAGATCCAGAATGTCCAACAATTGCAACCGTCTCTCCCTGTCTTGTTAGACTTCAACTTGTATGTTACTGGTGATAAAGAAAATGAGAGATCTCTGAAAATTAGAGAATCTGCCCTGGTCGGGTAGGCAAATTCTACATTTTCAAATTGAACATTTCCATGTACTGGGATATGCTTTCCTTCTACACTTGTTAAAAGAATGGCATTACGTGTGCTTTCAATTTTTGAGTTGGTTTGTAACAACTGAAAAATTCGTTCTCCAGCACCAGCACCTTTATTCAGACTGGTATAGAAAGAGCTTAGACCCACAATCGATGACCCAACTAAGAATATAAAGCAACAGCTTTTTACCATATGCAGTATAAAGGAAAAAACTGGATAGTTCTCCAATTGAAATTTCACCCATTTGTACCAAACTGCCTCCATAATACAAAATCGCCAATATAACCAAATTTCCAGATAACCCCAACTATCGCGATATGAGTAGTTATCAACTTACACTTGAGTAAAAGACGGATGCTGCATATCCTTCCTTCATTCCAAAATTATACACTCTTTGTGCGAGATTATTATAACTAAAAGTTAGTAGAGGATATTACTTTTCAATTTCATTTTTATCTTGTGCAAACGCTCTTACTGTTCGCACATTGCTCAACTTTTCTTCCGCGAATTTTGAAAGATCTGCTGAAGCATCTGTAACTTGTTGGGCCAACTTTCGAATGAATCTACCATAAATAACAGCCACAGTTGATATCAAAGGAACAATCATCATCATGGTCACCTACTGATCAACTAAATAGATTTTACAGTTAAATTCACATTGACGTACAGCATAGCAGCTAAACCAGCACTAGACATGACCAAACTACGTAATCCATCTGCAATGTTGCTCGTTAATGTTCTACCAATGACAACAGTATCTGTGGATAATCGAGAAATCAATTCTCCACTTCTATTTGTGTCATGAAAATGCATATCCTGTTTTAAAACCTTCGCGAACAGAGCATTACGAAGTCGAGTAATAACACTAGGTAAAATGTTAAAATATATATTCTACCTTTCAGATGCCTTTGTCATTAAAATAATTCTTCCAGCATTAGCTGCTGCACCCACTAACAATTTAACTATTACAACGAATACCCAGAAAGAAGGCTAACAACGCACCAAATAAACCCGTGAGTGAACCCGTCATTTCTAATAAATCTTTCAACATTCCATTAGTATTTATCATTTCTAATCCTCCGCTTTGGCTTTCACTTAAATTTTGAGTGACAATATCGATAATGGCACCCATAGACATTGGTACTGTCATAGTTACAGTTGAAGAGACACAGAGAAGTATCAATCCCAGTCCTACTGTCCCATATTCAGGACGAGAAAATTGCAACAAAGGAGTTAGTTGTTGATATAACGTTTTCTGTTTTGTAACTGGTGTCTCTGGTTTTTTATCAATGACCTCGATTGGTTTTTCTACTATTTCTTTATGATTTTGAATTGATTGTCGATTAAAGATTGACTTTTTAAAGTACAATGGAGTTGATTTTGAATGAAATTTCAAATTGAATGGATGGTTCAAATTCAAGAATTGATTGAATATCGACTTGTTCTGATAACGAAATCCTAATCTGAGCATCTTTGATGAACAACAATCTTAAAGGCAAAGGAGTTTATCAAAAAAAATCTAATTTTACGTAAATCTTTGATTCCGATTAGTTCCGAGTTTTTATTAATAGTGTATTATAAATTGGTTAGTTGGATTATCATTGTTATTTAACGAAAGTCTTTAAGAAAATACCATAACTTGATATAGAATCTTTATAATTGTATTGATATATTATTCATAGTGGTAGTTATTTCAGTATTCCATAGTCTTTAACATCATTTCAGGCATAGTCCATTACATATTCTGATAGACCTAACAAATTTTCCCTAAATATTTTCATTTTTTTGATGTTCGCAACCAGAAGTCTTGGAATATACTCTACTAGATTTCTAAAATCAAATGGTAAACAACAAGTTGCTGAATCATAGTATCCAAATCATTCAGATGTATTCAACCTGCTTCCTCTCTTTTGGCATTTCGTTTTGCTTCTACAAATTTCAATGATGTAGATGCTCATAAACCAACTTTGGATATTGACCCATTCGCAAAAGCTGCTCGTTTAAAAAGACCTACTTCTCCTCATTTATTCATTTATCAACCTCAACTTACTTGGGTCATGTCTGGAGCATTTCGTGTTGTTAGTGTAGGACTTGGTGGATGTAATAATCATACTTGATTCTTATTTTTAGTACTTTACTTGACCGCAATGGGTTACGCAATTGCTCCATTAGAATCTGCTGCACTTGCTGCATATGTACACTCTTTCCCTTCATTACTTTTATTCCTTGGAAAGTTAACTATTGGAACTCCATTCTTTTTCCATTGCTATAACGGAATGCGTCATTTGGTAAACAAGATCGAATCTTATTTTTTTTTAGATTTGGGACACTGCATCTCAATTGAAAGTCAAAGATGTTTACAAAACAGGTCACATCGTACTAGGATTAACTGCAATCACTTCGGTATTGTTTGCTTTGTTCTATTAAATAAACCACCTTGAGTTTCATTTTTTTCTTTTAGTTTTACCGCAATGTTGAGTAGACTTGGCCAAATCCAATATTCAAAGATTTCTAGTAGAGTGAATCTAGCATCAACTTGGAGTCAATGCCGTTCAGTGGGAAAAACAAATATGCCTGCGATTTGGTGTCAAAGAGTTGGTTATGCATCACGACCATTATTGAAGAATGCTGCAACAAAAGCTTCTCCAAAAGCTGCTACAAGAGCAGCTCCTAAGCAGGATACAACAAAGGAAGACTTTTCTGTAATCTTTTGTCCTATGCTAATGTACTTAATAGAGAATGTCCACAAAGAGCATTGGATTGTTTATCTTGAGTGGCCTTGGATTAGCAAGTTGGTTCCTGTATGAGAAATATCAGCTTCAATTGGAAAAAGAGTCCCAAAAAGATAAACCTGAATCTTATGGTAAACCAAATATTGGTGGTTCCTTTGCATTGGTTGACCATGATGGAAAACCTGTGTCTGACTTGGATTTTAAAGGAAAGTACATGCTCATTTATTTTGGATACACAGTATGTTTAAAGTTGATTGTTAATTAAAGTTCTGTCCTGATGTCTGTCCAGAAGAATTAGAAAAAATGGCCGAAATTCTTGATAGTTTAGGTATTTAAAATGTCATTCAATACTAATATCTAGCCAAAAAAGGGTATGGAGAGGATAAGATTGTTCCTTTGTTCATTAGTTGTGATCCTAAACGTGATTCAATCGCTTCAATTAGTGAATATGTCAAAGGTTAGTGCTTTTACTTCAACTTATATTCTCACTGTTCTAAACCTGTCATTTCATCACTCTTTATTGACTCTTTATAGAATTCCATCCTAGATTAATTGGATTGACTGGAACCCATCAACAGATAAAAACAATGGCAAAGAAATTTAGAATGTATTACAGTGCTCCACCAAGAGCAGTTGACGATGATGAGCAGGATTATCTTGTAGATCACTCTATCTTTTTCTATCTAATGGATCGAGATGGTCAATTCCTTGCCACTTATGGAAGAAATGATGATGCAAAGCAAATGGAAGAAAAAATGCTGTCTGTAATGTCTCAATCAGAATAAATTATATAAAGTGTCTCATTAAATTTTGTCATCATTATATGATAATGAAAAGCATCTCCGATAGTGATGGTTGCCGTCAGTTCTGATTGATGCCGAGTGAGGAAGTAATTGAATTCTTTGCAGTCAGTTCTGATTGATGCCAAGTTGGGATGTAGTTGAATTCGTATGCGATTAGGTTACAAGACCCAACTCCTGTCGCGTTCAAGACTGCCAACGTGACCTTATGAACAAGTCCACCAATTATTCTAAACGTTATCAAAAACTCTATCACAACGCTTTTAGTAACGTTAAAGTCTTAGATAATCTGAAACACTTCTCATACATGTCACTGATCTGCCCCATCTATTGCCACTGATTTGACCACAGTCAATGATCTGTCGAATATGCTCACAGTGGTCTGCCGCCTCTATCGCCGCTGATTTGACTACAGTCAACGATCCGTCGAATATGCTCCATTGAAACCGAAACGAGATGGAATGAAATCCCTTTGGTTTGTGGAAGAGACTATCACTATTGAAACTAAGGACACGTTGACTCAGCACTATAAGTAACATTCCTTTATTTAATAAAAACAATATTCATTGGAGCAGTTGGATACGTTTAAATAGTGTTGCTTAGTTCCGGATCTTCAAGTTCTTTTTCTTCAATTAGAATTGGTGCAGGAATAATTCCCAAATCATTTCTAACTTTCTCGATATCCATTTCAAACAAGTCCTCATACATTACATTCATCAAAAATTTGCTAGATTGGCCACATTGTATTGCCCAAGGAATATATACGTTCATTAATCGTTCACGTTCTGATGGTGACAGTCGTAGTGGACCTACTAATGCGGACAAAGCGTTCATTGGTAATCCTGTTTGAAAGAATTCGAAATATTTTAGAGCTATTTCAGCTTCAGTAGCAATTGGCAAGTCTACGAGCGTATGCCAAAAATCATGAACTTGACGATATCGTAACATCACATATGCTAATTCAGGATCACCAATATATTTCACATCTGATCGAGAATCAGATGTTATATTGTGGTCTTGCATAAATTTCTGGTAATGGTATCCAAAAGTATTTTTTGGTAATGCAGCCAAAGCAGAATAATCAATTGTAGAAGAGTTGATGATTGGTTTGATTCGAAGAATTTTCCTTCCAGTAGTATCTAATCGCATTTTCCTTCTCATTTGATGTATTGCAGATAAACCTGTAGTTTCTCCTAAAGCAGCAACCATATCTAAAATCGTCAATGGTTGTTCACGCACTTACCACCTCGTAAAGGGTTATTGAATGCTATCAACGCAGATTGAAGAGCAATTACAGATCGACAAAGGAAGCTTGGAGTGACTGGCATTTAGTATTTTGATGATTTGAATCTTAAGAAATCACTGGTTGATTTGTGAATTTTTTTAGGTTAAATTTTTTTTTAACTCTTGAATTCAATCGATAAAAAAATGATTTTGAATTCATTACGATGCCAATTGCAAAATCATTTGAAGGACTTGAAGGGAAAAAACTACTTGTTGAGAGTCAATGGAGTGTCTAAAAGATTTTCTTCATCTTCACCAGTTCCTTACGACGAGAATGATTTACAACGTTTAACAAATTTAAGAAATATTGGTATTTCTGCTCATATTGATTCTGGAAAAACAACTCTTACTGAACGTATCTTGTTTTACACTGGCAGAATTGACCAGATTCATGAAGTCAGAGGAAAAGAGTTTGATAGTTGTTATACTAATATTTAGTAACGTTGGTGCTAAAATGGATTCAATGGAGTTGGAAAGGGAAAAGGGTATCACAATTCAATCAGCTGCAACTTATTGCCATTGGAAAGATACAGCAATTAATATCATGTAAGTTTCAAATCATTTACACGACAGTGATACACCTGGACACGTAGATTTCACAATTGAAGTCGAAAGAGCCTTGAGAGTCTTAGATGGTGCTGTACTGGTGTTGTGTGCGGTTGGGGGAGTCCAAGTATTTATTAGTTCAATTAAGATTTAGTCTCAAACAATGACTGTTGATCGTCAAATGAAGCGATATAATGTTCCTCGTATTTGCTTCATCAACAAAATGGACAGGTAATTTTCTATCAAGAACTTTTAATTCTATTCTTCACCCATTTATTCGCGATTTTTACTTATAAATTTCAGAGTTGGTGCCAATCCATGGAGAGTACTTGAACAACTACGATCCAAATTGAAATTAAATGCTGCTGCACTTCAAATACCAATTGGTATTGAGGATAAGCTATTGGGAGTGGTAGATTTGGTGCATTGGAAAGCATATTATAACGAAGGGGAAAAGGGGTAATAGATTTATTGCTTATTCAAGTATTAACATTGTGGTGAAAGATATTCCTGCAGATTTACTCGACTTGGCAACGGAAAAGCGAAATGAATTGATTGAAACTTTAACAGAAGTAGACGAAACTATGGAAGACTTATTTTTAAACGAACAAGAACCTACCAACCAACAGATTCAGGATGCAATCAGACGAGCAACCATTTCACTACAATTTGTACCAGTCTTCATGGGGTCTGCTTACCATAATAAAGGTGTTCAACCTATGTTAGACGGAGTTACCGATTATCTACCTGCACCACATCATGTCGATAACTTTGCACTAGATGTTTCGGAAGGTGAAAAGGAACATCGATTGACTTGTAAATCCAGTGACTCGTTCATTGGACTTGCATTTAAATTAGAAGAGAGTCGATTTGGTCAATTAACATATCTCAGAATCTATCAAGGAACTTTGCGTCGTGGTGATTGGCTTGTTAATGTGAGAACCAACAAAAAAATTAAGGTACCTCGGTTGGTTCGAATGCATTCATCCGATATGGAGGTATATAATTGCTTCTAATGGCAACAGGATGTTGAAGCTGTTAATGCTGGAGAGATATGTGCATTGTTTGGTGTTGATTGTGCATCCGGTGATACATTTTCTAATGGCTCACTTCAATTTACTATGGTATTATTTTATTCATACTAAAATCACTTAGACTTCTATGTTCGTTCCTGAACCTGTTGTTTCTCTTTCTTTGACACCACTTAAACGAGATTCTGTGACCAATTTCAGTAAAGCATTGAATCGATTCCAAAGGGAAGATCCAACATTCCGTGTTCACGTTGATGATGAATCAAAAGAGACTATTATTTCTGGTATGGGTGAATTACATTTGGAGATTTATGTTGAACGAATGAAGCGAGAATATAAAGTCGAATGTACCACAGGAAAGCCTCAAGTTGCTTTCCGGGAAGCAGTTACTAAACATGTACCTTTTGATTATACACACAAGAAACAGAGTGGAGGGGCTGGTCAATTTGGTAAAATTATGGTAACGTCACTCAAAATTAACAGAAAGGGTTACATTGAACCTATTCCTGAAGAGGAAAGAGTTGAAGGGGTTACATTCGAATTTTTGAATGAAACCGTTGGAATGAACATCCCTAGCAACTATATTCCAGCAATTGAAAAGGTAAAACAACTCTCACTAAGTTAGTAGGGATTTAAGGAAGTATGTGAGAAGGGAGGGTTAATTGGACACAAAGTTGAAAACATCCGTGTAGTTCTACAAGATGGCCAAGCCCATCAAGTGGATTCCAGCGAAATTGCTTTCAAACTAGCAGCTCAAGGAGCATTTAGAGAAGGTATATTGCTTTTAATTAAGGATTTCTAGCTTTTAAATTGGCTGGCCCACAAATTTTAGAGCCAGTAATGGATGTGACCATGGTTGCCCCTGCTGAGTTCCAAGGACCTGTTATTGCTTTAGTTAACAAGCGTAAAGGAATGATCAATGACTCGGAAGTACGTGATGAATACTTAGAATTGGAAGCCGAGGTACCATTGAACAATATGTTCGGATCTTCAACAGATTTAAGATCAATTACTCAAGGCAAAGGTGAATTTAGTATGACATACAAATGCCATCAGCCGGTGTTCCCCAATGTTCAAGAATCTTTAATCAAAGAGTATAATGAGAAAAGACTCCAACAGGCAAAGAAATAAGAATTATTTCAATAATAAATCATGATTCATATTTAATTTTGAAGGATTAAAGGATTGACTTCTCAGATAAGATCAAGTTTAAAGACCATTTATAATTGTAACTCAGTCACCAGCACTTAATACTGAGAAAGGTCGTCAATCATGTCTCACCTCAAGTTAACATCATTGAAGTAATAATTAATCCCATTTACCATATACAAATCAATCAACGAATTTCTTCTCAAAATCCTCGGATAATCATCCTATTCTAGACAAAGCTCTTGTAGAATTGCTTGCCTTTGGAATCAGATAGGCCTATTGAGATTTGTTGGTTGAAATGAGATCAAAAAAAATTCGTTGCTTTTTCTTGAGTTTTTTCCCTTGTCCAAATCTAACAACAAAAAATGGGAAATTATCAATCACAATTGACTGAAGTTATGGCAGCAACTAATTTCACTGAGGATGAAATCAAAAGATTATACAAGCGGTTTGTTAAAATGGACACAGATGGTTCTGGAACCTTAGAAAAGAGTGAGTTTTTACAACTACCTCAAATTGCATCAAATCCATTAGCTCAAAGATTATTAGCTGTATTTGATATGGATGGTTCTGGAGATGTTGATTTCAAGGAGTTTTTGGTTGGAATTAGCGCGTTCTCAGCCAAAGGCAATAAGCTTGACAAACTAAAATGTAACAAATCTATTGGTGATTAATTCAATTATAGTCGCCTTTCAAGTTTATGATATTGATAGAGATGGTTTTGTTTCCAATGGTGAGTTGTTTTTAGTCCTTAAAATGATGGTTGGTAATAATCTTAAAGATGCTCAACTACAACAAATTGTTGATAAAACGATATTAGAAGCAGATCTTGATGGAGATGGAAAAGTTTCATTTGAAGAATTCACTCGAATGATTGAAGGAACGGATATTGCTCGTCAAATGGTTGTGGATGAAGGAAAGATTTAAAACTGATTAAGAATTGAAGTGATTAATAAATGACCTATTTGGTGAGATTGATATGGTTTTAAATTGTATACGTCACGTTATTCTTTATATACATCTCGATTGCAAAAAATGACAACGAGCAAGAGGAGAAGCAAAGGATTTAAGAATTTACTTCCTGAATTGCCATTACTGCCAAATGATTATCCTAAACCCCAAAGGAAGGCAACAATGGAAGCTATTTTTCGAACAGATTTAGAGACACAAGCGATGAGTGCTGTAAAAGCTAAACAAGCTCTTAGTACAATATCCAATCTATCAAAAATAACAGAACCAGGTATTACATTATTGATTTATATCGTAAGGAGCTGCTATTTCAATTGGAGTTAATCTCGGAACAGTCAAAAAACACCATAAAAATCCTTTAGCATCTGCAATAGACAACACATTTGTACCAAATACTCGGCTGTAATATACGTACATACTAATTTAGCAGGCAGATGCTTAGGAAACCAATTAGGTTACCTCCAAGTTATAAAAAGAAATTGGAAAGTGTCTCTCATCTCCAAAAGAAGTTTAAAGACGAAGAGAGAAAACGAATGAAAGAAGTAGAACTTCAAATGGACGCCATGGTGCAATTAGAATTTATGGACAATATAAGTAAGTGGCAGGTTTAATTGATATACAAAGATTTGAATGACGATCAGATGTCACAATTACGGGAGGATTCCAAGGCACCCGCAATATTAGAGCCAATAGAAATGATCGATGATGAATTACAAATCTACGATACAGAAGTTGACCTGTTTATACCTTCAGCTGAGAATTCAATATCTTCTCCTTACAAAATCGAGAGTTTTGAAGGATCATTTAGTGGTCATCTTGGCCCTGTACCAATTAGTACAAAAAGCACTAATCTGGACGTGAATAGTAACCATTTCGACTTGCCCGTACCAGACCTGCCACCAAATGGCTCTACAATGCAGCGTACTTTGGGAGAGTCTTTCTCCACCGAGATATCTCTTCGAAGGGCAGGTGGTACGTTTTCAGGAGATCATTCAGTTAATGGCAACATCAATCGAAGAGTTGGTAGTACAGTCTCAAGAGAGTTGTCTATCAGTCCAATTCCATCAAATCAGAAAATAGTAGGTCCAAATATCCCAGAAAAATCATTCTTGGACAATTTGGTAGCACGAAATGGCACACAATTAAGCAAAGGCACAAAATTATTTGAAGAAAGTGGTGATAGAATCGGTGGGGATAAAAAGAGACCCAATACGAACCGTCTTAGTGTTTTAGGCGGAAGTCGTATTCCTTCTATGGCATCTCTGAACCCTGCCGCTGATGTGGATAGTTTTGAAAACCTACAAGCAAAAAATGTACCATATATGCTTCAAATTTGGGAAAGAGCCGAGGGCATATCTATCAATGAGCTGCTGGGAAAAGGAAAAGGTGCAGGTATCAAACCAAGGCTCTCGTCTCAGTATTCAGATATATTATCGGAGACAAGCGTAAAATCTGTAGAATCATCGTGTCTTTCAGATGATTTGGTAACCAATGGACTACTGGCAGATCATGTAGCGCATTTTCCCAACATATCGACTCAAAAACCAGCCCTTCCTGAGCCAAACAACACAATTTCTTATTCAACCTTGGAACTACTGAACAAATTTTCAAAAGCAAGTGCAAATTCAGAAGAATTTATTGATGTATCGGCAGAAGATCATGTAATAAGAGTTTTAACTGGTCATCAAGTGACCAACCGAAATGATCCGAGTGGGATAAACACTCCAAGCCAACCCGACTACTTAGAAGGCATGATCAAACAAAGAAGAAAACATACGAGTCCTTTCAAAAACATAACACCAGGTTCGCTTTCTCGTGTTATTGGAGAGTACATTACTGACAATGGGGAAATTATTGAACACAACCAGAAAGAAAAAATGGAATTAGTATCTGACAAAGATTTTGGATTTGAATTACCAAATAAGGAGCCCATTGTAGAAAAACGGAAATCTCTTTCTGTGACTTTATTTGGAAAAGTGTTTCCACCAGAAACCAGTTCAATAGAGATTGCGCAAGAGATATCAGATAGATTAAAGAATATTCTCGGACATGTATCATCATTTTATCTAATAACTAGGATGTTGCCGTTCCAGCCCTTGATTTTGATAATAACCCAAATGCTTTGTTTAAATCGATCAAAAAATCCGATGAACACACATCAAATAAAGAGACAATCAATAGTTCCAATTCGTTTTCACTTAAAAGATTTGGTACTCTTTTGAAAACGAGCAGTGGGGATTTGGAATTGACAGAGAATGAAAAGGATTTGTTTGCAAAATGCATTGAAATAAGTGTTCAACATCTTCCTTCACATCATGATCTCGACAGCAAAGACTTAAAAGATTTAATTGCTGCTTTAATAATATGTATTAGGCAAGAATCAGAACTGCAGATTAGACATGAAGCAGGTACTATTCTGCTGCAGCTTGGAGAGGAATCTCGATTGGGTAGATGGGATAGAATGACTTTTAGACAACTGGTTGATGATATAATGGATGTGGGAATGGAACACCAAAAAGATGTTGTTGCATTGTACTATGTAAAAATCGGAAAAGTGGATACCAGAGTTGTACGACAAATTAAAATTGGACTTGGTGACTTGGATCGAAATAAAAGTGACATGACTGTGGATATTCTCTCAAACCTTGATATTAAATTTGCCGATTATGTGATAAAGATGTGTGAAGAAGATTCACAAAAGTCTAATTGGAGAGTAAGATATGATGTTATATCCGTTTTACGTGCTTGGATTCCTCGAATAACCCCTCCAGAGAAACCTCCACCACCACCTAGAGATCCTGATGCATTAGAAACTGACGACGATGCTATGGTCAAGGCATTATTCAATACATTGGGTAAAACCACAACTGTCAAATCTACTGAAGAAAAGGTTGTTGAGGCCCCCATTCCAGAAGACTTATCAATGGACGAAATTCTCGAGCTAAAGGAATCAGTACCATTACAACCTAATATTGAAATTCAAATACCAGCTGCATCCAAGTCAAATACTAGCTTAGCAACTTTAACTGCAGAGGAAGTACAAGAACGGGAAGCTCTCTGTAAGCAAGCGGTTCACGTCCTATTGAATTTAATGTGGACCGATTGGTCAGCAGAAGTTCGGGAAGCAGCTACAAATGCGTTGAGCGAATTGAAGCAAGGCAGACCGGTGTTTGATTGGGTTGTTTCTTTGCTTGAATCTGAAGATCCAGTAAAGAGAGTTGATGCCTTGAAATGTATTGCTTTTCTGGGAGTCATGGTACATGAAAAATTGCCAATATTTGAAAAATGTTTCAAAGATCCTTATACTTCCGTAAAGATAGAAGCCTGCAAGGTAGTTTTAGTTTACTAATCTAAGGTTGCTTGTATCCTACGGTCTCCACAACAGGGAATTGTACGACAGTTGTTGGATCTGTTAGAAAACCCAGAATTTCAAGCAAGGGCGTATGCAATTAAAGGTACTATACTTTGGCATTAACCTCAGCGCTTGGACTTAGCACTTGTACGGATGGTAAAACAAGAGAATGCCTTAATTGGGCACTGCAACATGATACACACCCAGCTGTTCGTGCTGAAGCGGTACGAGCTGTTTACAATCTGGGCTTAATCAATGAAGATCAATCGATTAAAAATGGGGTGATGACCTTGATGACGACAGATTCTTCAGACAAAGTAAAGAAAGAGGCGGAACGGGTTTTGGTCTTGGCAGGAGTGATATTCCCGAATATAAACAACTCAGAAGATAATAGTGAAATGAGGATTAAAGTGGATGGTACTCAAGTGAAACCATATCCACATATTCTTGGGGATAAAACTACCGAAGAGGTAGAAATATATTTGCGACAATCGCTTATTACTGAAAAAGAACAACAGGAAGTTATCAACCAAGTTCGAAACTTAACCACTCAAGATCAAATGCTAGATGAGGTGACGAAGTTGGAGGCCGAAGGTGAAAAGAGTATCGTTGAAGGACTTGATCTGGATCAAAACTCTATTTTTATTGTTAAGATGGAAGCAGAAAAACAGATTCAGAAACGATTACAATCGGCAAAGGCTACATTAGAGAGAAAGTTAAAAGCTGCTAACAATGATTTATAATAAATAGAAAATATTTAACGTATTCAATTAGCCAATGTTGCTGTCATTGATGTTGGTTTGAGATTAATTTGTTGTGTACGT
This sequence comes from Globomyces sp. JEL0801, assembly GCA_027595885.1. NCBI lineage: Eukaryota > Fungi > Chytridiomycota > Chytridiomycetes > Rhizophydiales > Globomycetaceae > Globomyces > Globomyces sp. JEL0801. The sequence continues at coordinate 62,402 of JADGIX010000045.1, forward strand.
GGATAAATTGGGAACAAACACAATACATTCAGTTTTACTTTCCAACAGTTCAATAAAATGTCATTACCACTCTATGGGATGGATAAGGAATTAGCAGAAAAGGCTGCTGCAAAGTACGATGTGAACCGTGAAAAGGAAGCTCGAGAATGGTTAGCGAACGGTAAAGAATCTCAACTGAACATATTTTAGAACTAGGAGAGCCATCTCCAGCTGATAAATCCTTTCAAGAGTATTTAAAGGACGGAGTAGTTTTGTGCAGGTAATAACTACTTTGAAATACTTATCCATTAGAGTGATGCTAAAATGTAACAATATTTAACTTACGCGAGAACTAGTTGATCCTAACTCTATGAAAAAACCAAACGTTTCCTCAATGCCTTTTAAACAAATGGAAAACATCAACAACTTTTTATTAGCGTTGGATAAGTTGGGTGTACCAAAACATGACCAATTCCAAACAATTGATCTCTTTGAAAGTAAAAACATGGGGTCCGTTGTTGACACTATCTTTGCTTTCTCCAGAACTGCAGTTAAAAAAGGACTGTGCTGCAATTTGCTTGGCCCAAAGCTCTCTGATAAACATGTAACCTATGAAATATTGATATATGTGTAGGAAGTTTCCTTTTCTGAAGAACAATTAAATAAAGGAAAGGTAAGCATTCGCGTTTTTGATCGAAATAGTGTATCATTGGAGGACAAATGGGATTCACTGGTGGTGCAAATCAATCCGGAATGACCTTTGGTGCGCGAAGAGAACCAACACCGAAAGGAATTTAGAATAAAAAAGTTTCAACATCGTAGCATCTGCGTATCAGAATGAGATTTTTTCATTGATGTCTACTTATTCTTCAATTAAACTCAAGATATCAAACACTACAAATAGGCAAAATTTAACTGCAATTCAGAGTATATTATCACTAATTACATCTTTCACCATTTCCTTTAGCCATTGTTTGAGTCCAGTAACTTCTACGATCTGAAGATACAGCACGACCGAAACCAATCATTACACTATTAGGATTGACCATGTTTTTGTAATGTCCAGGTGATTTCTTCCATGCTTCAAAAGCTGCTCGAGCATCCGATTGACCATAAGCAACATTTTCGGCTACAAAGTTCCAACGGAAGCCAGCTGCACTGATACGTTGACCAACGCTTGATCCACCAGCACCAGTATGGGACATTACACGAGCTCTTGCTTGGTAATTGGAATGAGATTGTGCAGCAGCGATCAGTTTTCTGTTATAACATGCTCTTGGTAAGCCTCTAGAAGCACGCAAGTTGTTAACCAAGTTCAAGAACAAATTCATGTCATTCTGGGTTAATTGAGCATAAATTTGAAAGACGAGAAAGACTAAGTATAAAGGGGAGATCATTTGTAAAGAAAACCCTGTTTACAGATTGTTTAAATATTTTTTGTCACTTCGCCAGCACTTCGCCAACACATTGACGTCATGTTACACAGATTCAAAATAAGTTGGAATTCCAAATCCCACCAATTTCTTTCTCTAACATTATTTAAACTTTCTTTCACCAATTCAAGGTGTGCAATTATATTTAGAGAATGGAGCATGTTGATAAAATTGCGTGCGTTTACCGTGTTTTATAATTGAATGCCTGCAAAATTCAAAACCGTTTGACATCACAAGGAAATGAAAATCCGCTGGCAATATGTGCTAATGTCAAGAGATCCAATTCTTCCTTTTTCAAGATTAATGCAACAAATCGCCGAAACATATATCATCTACTTCGTCTCTAAGATATGATTCTTAACGGTTGGCAGCTTACATATTGCGTAAAGAACAAAAAATATTTTATGATCGTTGTTACATTAAGTTCTGCGTCAAAACTTCAGCGATTTATCTCAAAACATGATTGTTTTACAACTTATCGAAGTTGAGTTGTAGGTAGAAGAAAGGTGTAATTGCTGCGGGGTCAGATTTACAATCATATTTAATAAAGCTCATAAACAGTTTCTCCCGTATTTCCGTATTTGGAGTATGTGGTTGTTAAAAAAATTGGTCTTAAAGTCAGGACTTGGTTACAATTCAACAAACTAGGTATTCACTCTAATCTAAGGCAGTGCTGATATTTTGAGAAAGTTTATGGTTCACTCAGGCTTAGAGAGTCTGAAGAAGTCAGTCAAGAGGTTATTAACTTGTATTAAATTGATAATTTCAAATGGCCTTTTTCAGAAGTTATTTAAAATTGAATTTTACATAGAATTACGAGAAAAGTGAGATTAAAATAACAATGTTTTGTTTAATTTATTGGTGGAGATGCTTAAAGTCAATAACGGCACTAAAATTTGATGTCAATTTAATTCGTAATAGAAGGAACGATGAGCTATAAATCAAAGATCATGTTCAGAGATGAAAGGTTATAGTCTTTCATCCTTTGAGTATGGATTTTCTACTGTGAAACCTTTTTTGAAAATTTGTAACTGAAGTAAAGAAATGTCCAGAGAAAAAATATTGTACATTGCACATTGCCTAAGTCTAAAAGGGTTACACAACCAAGCTAATCCAATAACAATGGCCAATGGCAATGTCCAGTTGGTCCCTTCCATAATTCAAAAACTGCTCCATTATAAATAATATTCCTTTTTCTTCGAGATTTCATCCAAACGTATGGAAGGCGAAGAACAATTATGAAGAGAGAGTTCATTGGCAACCAGTTCTTCAGAATATATAAAAATATATTACAGGATATTGCAGGTTGCACATTGTTTATATATCATTCTCTACCACAGCTTTTGAGATTGTTAATTGCGATACTGTTCTGCTTATTAAGCGTACCGCCTGCCACAAGAAATGCTTTTCAGCGATAGAAGAGAAACTATGTGCAGTTATAAAAAGAGAATCATACCATACTTGGTCGGAAAGTAACGGACAACAAGTGGAGATAGTGGATCACCAGCACATGATTCTGATCAGATAAAACAGATCAACAAACAACCTGATAATTCCTTTCCCCTATGACGCAATGCATGATAGGAGTATTGAATTAATACCATAAAAGAAATGCCGTTAATTTAATCCCATTCTGAAATTAGTATCAGAATAATTTGACTTCATAACTGGGATGGTTTGTACTTCTAATTGTAAATTTCAATTTCTAAAATTTAATGATCGGTCACATTGACCACAGAGATGAAATCGTGCATGCGTATTCATTATCAGAACCATGCGATCGATGGAAAATCTCTCTGTGCCAAATTTGCCAAAATCACGACATTTTACTTGAAAAAACACCACATCGCGCTATTGATCATCCAGAAAAAAAAAGTATAAAACATCACAAAATTTTGGATACAAAATAAATCAATGGCCAAACTTACATCAGAAAAAGTATCCAAATACTTCAAGACACGTATTCACGACTTTCCCAAATCCTCTGTGACATTCATCAAGGACAAATTCCCTTTTATCCAATGGTTGCCAAAATATAACCGCACTTGGCTAGTTGGCGATGTGATTGCAGGTATCACTGTCGGAATGCTTGTTATCCCACAAGCGCTTGCTTATGCTAAACTTGCTGGTCTACCTCTTGAACATGGTCTGTACACTTCTTTTGTTGGTTTGATCAGTTACTTTCTATTTGCTACATCCAAAGGTATGTCACGCTATTAGCTTATTGTAGATGTGACTATTGGTACAACTGCCGTAATGTCACAATTGAGTGGTCAGTTAATGGCCACATACAATGTAAATACAGGACTGTCTCCAATCGTATTCTCTGTTTCGTTGGCATTTTTCGCTGGATTGGTTGAAACTTTTATTGGGTTGTTCCAACTTGGAATCATTGTTGATCTGATTCCCACTCCTGTTATCGCTGGTATCTGACAATAAGGATCTTACCTGTATAGGCTTCACCACTGGTGCTGGTATACAAATCATCATTGGTCAATTTCAAGGTTTGCTTGGAATCCCTGGGATCAATACAAACAATGCAGCTTACCAAGTCCTTATTGATACTGTTGGCTCAATTGGGAAACTTCGATTTGATGCTGTCATTGGACTCTCTTCTTTGACTCTACTAATTCTCTTTCGTCTATCTACCTATTACTTTGTATCAAAAGGACATAAATGGTTCCAATGGGTTGGTCAAGCTGCTAATGGAGTCACTGTCATATTGTTCATTATCATCAGTTACTTTGTGAATAATGGATTGGCACCAAAGGATGTAAAGTTCCGAATTGTTGGAAATATCCCTCGTGGTCTCAACTATTTCGACGTGCCATCGTTTCAAAACTTGCCTAAAGTTGCACCTGCCATCGGATCAGTGGTGCTAGTTGGTATTCTTGAACAAATTGCTGTAGCCAAATCGTTTGGAAGAATCAATGGATATCGCCCTAATGCCAACCAAGAAATCGTTGCCGTTGGTCTAGTCAATACCATTGGATCTCTGTTTGGGGGTTTCAGTGCTACTGGGTCCTTCTCTCGATCATCCATCAAGTCCAGATCTGGTGCTCGTACTCCATTTTCGGGATTATTCACTGCAACAGTCGTTCTCCTTGCCATCTACGTTATTACTCCAGTCTTTCAATTTATTCCAAATGCAACATTAGCTGCCATCATTATCAACTCCATCACTGATCTTCTTTCTCGACCTGCAACTATCCGAGAACTATGGGAAATCGAAGTGTTTGATTTCTTATCATTTTTGATTGCATTATTGGCAACCATCTTCAGCTCGATTGAAAATGGAATCTTTACTAGTGTAGCATTTGCATTGATTGTTTTACTGTATCGAGTTGCTCGACCAAATGTACATGCATTAGTACGTGATGAAAGTGGAGGATGGATTGGTTATGAAGAAATCAAACAAGAAAATGAAATTGTATCTGTGAAATCATCACCACCAGGAGTTGCAGTGTTCCGAGTTGAAGAATCATTGACCTACCCAAATGCAAATTATGTATCCGACAATGTGAAATCGTGGATCCAAGCCAACACAAAGTACAACGGTCAAAACAAAGAAAATAGTGAAAAACTGTGGTGTGAAGATACTGTGAATGAAGCAAAGGTGTCGTCCGCTTATCTACCTGTTTGGTTTGATGAAACACAAAATCCAGTCAACGAGATTCCAATTTTGAATGCAGTTGTGTTTGATTTTGCATCTGTGAACAATATCGATTCTACCGGTTTACAAACACTTGTGGATATTCGTGCTGATCTTGAAAAGTATGCAGGTGG
>JADGIX010000046.1:0-67513 GCA_027595885.1 Globomyces sp. JEL0801
ATGATATAGTCAGATTCACCAATGAAATAAACATTATTTGCTATGGTAAGGGTTTTGGAACCATAAAAAAAATAGCAGCTTATTATTTATTTTAGGCTGAAACCGCAATATTACTCTACATATCTTATACATTTCACCAGCTGTAAGTGTTGTTGCCCGCTACTGTGACAATCCAGGAGTAAAAAATTGGCATGCTTATTTACAAGGCACAAGAGATTTTGTACTGTTCTTAAATGCTGATATATTTAAAAATAACTTAAACAATTTAAAATCTCTTGCTTATGCTGATACAGATTGGGGAAAAGACGTAGATGTTCGAAAATCTACGCTATGCTTGTCTGTAATAGACTGGTAATATGGTCCTCCAAGTTGCAGTCAAGTATTGCACTTTCGTCAACAGAAGCTGAATATATAGCATTAGCAACATGTGCTCGTATTGGCATCCTTCAATATTGTGGTTTGTAAGTGAAATTTTATTATTGTGAGACTTTGTGTTAAACTTTTCAACATGCCATTACCAATCAGCACTGGGGTTTTCAATACACAGGCATCTGATAATACCAAATATTATGCACTTTTTATGCATTACTTTTAAATATATCAAATACAATGATTGGAACTCTCTCAATACCACCAAGTGCACGTTCTCCAAGAATATAGTAGTGAACTTCCTTTTTAAAGCGCCTATAGTTCGAACTATCCTCGAGTGCTGGTGGATCAAGCTCTAAGCTATAAATGGGATTATCTACATCAGTTAAATCTATAAGGGCTTCATTACTGAGATGGGTACTAAATTGCAACCAAATTGTGGTTTTCAATTCTAATAGAGAATTAAACTGCAGTTTTGTTGAGTTACGAACTTCTTTAGATAAGGATTATTACTGAATTGAAATAAGAACTCTCTTTCTATATCTTCCATGTCGTTTATCATGTTCCTGCAGTGTTAATTCATCTCAAAGTGGTTACATAAGTGAGTTTAATATTTAGTGTGATAACTTTGTTTTTCCGGACTTGATGAAGACAACAAAAGCTGTATTGAAGTTTAAAGCCTCATCCGGCTGTCAAGCATATTGATATTCGACATCATTTTATAAGAGACCATGTCATGAATATCATGGGCATCGGAAAAAGAAGGGACTAAAGAATGATTTTATTCCACCAGCTTCCAATCTTGTCAATAGGTTTTTAGTGCAACCAAATTCGTTATGAGGAATTTAAGAGCCTCCGCAGGGAAAATTTTTGTGTATATCAAACTTTAGAATACACATGGATTATAGAAGTGGATGCACTTTTGTACAGCGCCACTTATTCCAATAATCTTGAAACAAAAGAAATGGATAATGGATATGTAGATGAGTATAGTAGGCTAGTCACTTGTATCAATGTGCTTATTTCATTTATAATCTTTGGGCGAAAATATATCACTTGTAGAAATTCTACTCTAACTGGTCATAAATATTATAAAAGCTTATGGAAGTTGTCTTATTTCCATCAAGAATATATTCATTCCATGTAAAGCTTTCTCCCAAAGAATTTGAGACACATGATATTTGCTTCTTTGGGCGTGTTGTGGTTTTCTTCTTGTTGTCATTGCTGCACTTTTGCAAAGATGCACACAGAATGCACTTAGGATGCACAATATCTTTTTTTATTTATATATAAACAATATGATAATTTTAACTAAATAACTCATTTTTGTTAGTAAAATACCAACATCTAGTGTAATATTTTTATAAACTTTCACGAATAGTACTAATTCAACATAACATTTTTATTTCAGACCTGTAAACAGTATTTAAACACACATACATAATCTTGGTTGATCCTACTACTGGTACAAAAAGAGAAAGAAATTATTTTACATTTTTGACGAATCATTTTGTTAGGGTTAGGGTTAGTATTCGATTCGATTTTTCTAATACTATCGAATCGAATCAAATACTCGACCAACTTGAGTTGTCTAATCTAATTCTAATACTAATATTAGAAAAATCGAATCGAATACTAATATTAGATTAGATTAGATTAGATTTTATTGGCGAATTCTAATATTCGAGCCAACCCTACTCTTCTATAAGGGATGAAGACAACCAAATGAATTATGATTCAATTACAAAATTTAGAGTAATTCTAAATTTGTCTGTTGTTTGTGTGAACACGTTTTTTCCAATATCTCCATTGAGTAAAAATCAATTCAAATTCCAACTTCATCATATATAATCAAACCATTAGCGCTGTATATACAGACTATTTACTTTATTGAGTTCAATATTTTCTGATCTTAAAAATGGCCTATTGCTTGCTGATTTTTCGCTGGGAGTGCTCTTCAGAAAAATCTCCCAAAAACTTAGAAAATCAAGTTTTGTTGCACATCTTGTAACAATACATTGCTCATCGCCAATTATTACAGAGAAAATGTCTGTTCACCCCCGCCTTCAAAATAATACTTGATGTTAACCATTTCATTTATTTAATCAATATACTCAGAGCCATCTGATTGTGATTCACTTTCTCTACTTGTTTGTGATTTTTTCTTAGGCTTCCAACTGGACCACTATTTTTTTATAACTACGTGAAGTTAACTTTAAAAGTTTCCAAAACCTTCATTCGGTCTTCATTGGTAAGCTTTGAGATTTCCTCCTTGGTCGACGTGCCTTCAAACGCATCTTCAACATATTCCAAACTAACTCAATGGGTGGCAAGTCCGGGGATTGAGGAGGCCATTTAATATGTTCTTATCGTGTCATGTGGTCTCGTGGTGTCCTGTATTTGAACTTCGCAGTTTCATTTCCTCTAGCAAATAGTCTTTAAAACTAAATTAAGACAAGAAGACTAGCGGACCTCAAGCCAAATTAGAACAACACACTTGGACCACCTTGCTGGACTAAAGTGAATGTATATCAAAACGAGCTGGTGCTGATTCATCTTCAGAGTACATCTTTAACATGCTGTTTGGATAAGCTTTTAATGTAGTTTCATCACTCCAACAGATAGATCTAAGGTATTCATCCGACTTAGAGAGATGTGACTTGGAGAGCATCTCTTTAGCAAAAGTGACCTGCTTAGCCCTGTTAACCAGTTTAATCAGTAATCCTGGCTTTGCTTATCTTTAACTTTAATGGAAGCCAATTGTCTACCTTGCACAGATGGGCGCAATTGGCCAAGACGAATGGCCATTTGGTACTAAAGTCTCCCTGAAGACCTCTCAAAATTCAAGGCTGAGACGAAAGGCACTTAATTAGAGTTGCCAATGTTCTGAAGATTGGAGAATTGAGATGTCTTCAGGGAGACTTTGGTACCAAATGGCCATTCGTCTTGTATGAAGGTCTTTGTTTCTTATTGGTTATGGAGTCTGAAAAAGTGGGTGAGCTTTTTTATAGGGAGTTAGGGTAATAAGTATAGGGAGTTAGGGAAATAAGTATAGGGAGTTAGGTTAGGGACTTTGGGAAATTACTTTAACCTAGGTTCACTTAAAATAAAATTAATTTGGGTTCACGTAGTTACTCCTTGAACTCACCTATTGAATTCGATTAAAATCGGAAGCATGATTTGCTCGGTGGTAAGATGGGAACTTTTGTTTGAATCTGACGATGTTAATGGAGTCGAAGTACTTAGTATGTCACAAACATATCACAGTCCATAAAGAATGCTGTCCAACCCTTCAAATTCATCTTTGACGACATGAAAAAAATATTGGAAGATATTCACCAACATCTGTAAACCAGGAAATTCTTCAATTATATCAAGATACCCATAGCCGATGGGTCAATAGAAGGATCATTCTTTTTAGACATTTTGAAAGTCATATATCCCAGCTTCAACTTTTGGAAATCAACAGTTAGTGCAACTTGAACAGTTGATGTGCTTGCACTTCAGATAATGATATTGGTGATTAGATTGTTCCGTAATTACTGTCCGTGACCACCAGTTTGGTATCGCTGATCCAGCCAATGTATTGCGAAAATACCAGTTCGATTTTCAACTTCCTTCACAAATCATTTGTGAGTTAAGCTTTTTTTTTTTTTTTTTTGAATTCATTATTGATGAATAACACAACAAATGCTGGTGACTGGACCACAATGAAGCTCTCTCCTGTGATGTAAATAGTACGAGATATTTAATTATACAGCATATCAACTCTTCAAACACTGGGATTTCCGACCATGACTCCAGTTCAAGCAAGTGTTACTCCTTTATTTTTATCATATAAAGATGTGGTTGTTGAAGCTGTAACTGGTTCTGGAAAGACTTTAGCTTTTGTAGTTCCAGTTTTAGAGTTGTTGTTGAGACGATATCGAGAGGATAGACCATTAAAGAAAAATGAGATTGGAATTGTTATTATATCTCCAACTCGCGAACTTGCGAAGCAAATCTATGAAGTAATGGCAGATTTTCTCAATGCCTTAAACCAATCGGATGTAGTTCCTGAAGGTGGGTTTAATCATTTACTATTCATTGGTGGAAATGACCCAAGGCATGATGTCTTGAAATTTCAAAAGTCAGGAGCTCAGATTATAATTGGGACACCAGGACGTTTGGATGATTTACTTCAAAGACAAACTATATTCAATACCAAAGAAGTAGAAGTTTTGATAATGGAGTATTAATGTACACTATCTAATTATTTAGTGAAGCGGATAGGTTTCAGAGTGTCTTGTTCTAATTTTAATTTTAGATTGTTAGATATGGGATTTGAGACACAACTGAATTCAATTATCAAACGGATCCCAAAACAACGTCGAACAGGTTTATTCTCCGCAACTATGACCGAAGCACTAAATAAATTGGTTAAGGCTGGGCTGAGAAATCCTGTTAGAGTTATGGTGAAAGTAAGTATAATTTATTTTGATTTTAGGTGCAAACATCAAGTGGTCAAGTTCTTTCAGAGCAGAAAGTACCAACTACATTGGAAATCCAATATTTGATTTGCAAACCTGAAGAAAAATTAACTCAGTTGTTACTCCTATTCCAAAAATACTCTGAAAAGAAGTTTATGGTATATTTTTCAACTGGTGCTTGTGTAGATTACTACTTTAAAGTATTTTAGAATGCTTTGTTTAAACATACTAGGTATTGTCACAGCTTTCTTGTTGTAAAATGATAAAGTTCTATTCCTTGCACGGTAAAATGGTGACAAAACGAAGAGAGTCAACATATACCACTTTTGCAACAGCACCGTCTTCTTCTGCACTACTGTGCACTGATGTAGCAGCACGAGGGTTAGATATTCCGGATATAGATTTTGTAATTCAGTTCGATGCTCCTCAGGATCCGAAAGCATTTGCTCATAGATGCGGTAGGACTGCAAGAATTGGCCGAGAGGGTTATGCAGTTGTCTTTTTAAACTCAAACGAAGATACTTATGTTGAATTTTTACAGATAAGAAAATTGCCCATATCTGAGTATGTCGAACATAATTAATGAATCTAGATTATGCTTATCAAAAGAAGAGGATTCTAGTAAAGCAAATGCAATATCCACCGAAATAATTTTACAGAAGCTAAAAGACTTTGCGTTGGCCGACCGGGATATAATGGAAAAAGTAAGATGATTTTAGGAGTAATTTTCAAATAGAGCGTTACAGCATTCGTCTCATGGGTGAGGTCGTATAGAGAACACCAAGCTGGGTTTATATTTCAATTAAAATCATTGGATCTTGGTTCCGTTGCAAGGTCATTTGGACTATTGAGGTTACCAAGAATGCCAGAACTGAAGTCTTTAAATGTTGAATTTGAAGAAGTTGACGTTGATGTAATTACTTTAATATTTAAGTTTTCAGGTGGATTCAATCAAGTACAAAGACAAAACAAGAGAAGCTCAACGAGTTGAGAAAAATGTTAGATTAGCTAATATTCCGAAGAAAGAATATAAGAAGAAGGCTATCGCTTGGTCCAATCAGAAAGAATTGAAGGAAAGAAAAGGTATTAGAAAGGAGAAGCGTGAAAGGAGAAAAGTTGCAATTAGTAAAGTTAATGAAGCAAACCAGCAAAAACGATTGACAGAGGAGACTCAAGATTGGAAAGAGCTTGTGCAGGAGAAAAAACAGAAGAGGTCTTAATATATTGTGTTGAATTACAAGTCCATTAATTAATATTTTCATTGAACTTTTTGTAAATTGATTGCAAACCAATTCTTAACTGGGAATTACTTTAATGTTTCAAAAGAGACCAACGTTTAATTAATTCACCGAGCATCAATTCAACCTGCCAATTACCAGAAAAGGTTCCCCATACCGGCCTCTCTATTTTTCCTTTTCTGATTCGAATACAGTCCCTACCATTGTTATGGTCTTCCATCTCATTTTCTTGTGTATCACTTAAACGCTGCTTTTTGAAAAATATTTTTTTCTGTCCGGAATCTAAAATGACACACAGTGAAGAAGCTTATCAGACTAGAGAAGAAATTCTTGAAAGTCTTAAAATGCTCATTCTACAAGAAAGCAAAAATGTAGCTTCGTTTGTTATCATTGGAGAAACATTGCACAACTTATACTACAGGGACAAGCTACTTCGGAATCAAAAAGAATTCTTGGCCTGGACAAAAGAAAGTTTGGGATATTCAAAGTCTACAACTTACGAATACATGTATTAAGATCATTCCTTTAATTGTAGAATATCTTACAAGGTTTATTCGGACATTGTTGCTAAACTACCTCCAAACTTTCAACCACCAATGTATCAAAGTCATTGTCAATTGCTTTCTAAAGTCCCACAAGAGCAGTTGGTAGATGTTTGGATCAATGTCAATCAAACTGCACCCAATGGAGTGATTACAACGGTACGTGAAAAATTCACTGAATGGTTGCGTTGTCGTGCCTAACATTCATTACTTCCATATAGATCAAACTCACTATTTAGGCAGTTTTAGAAAATTACCTGGCTTCCAAGGATCTGAAAATGGAAAAGAAGTCTCCTCGGAAAGTCCAAAAACGTAGAGCTGCTGCTGCACGAAGAGGCAAACGAAGATTAACGAAAAAATATATGGATTCGGAAGATGAATCAGAGAAATCAGAGGTTTCGGTAGACGATCAAAGTTCTGTCACTTACCCTAATAATTATAACGCTGTCTGGCCCAGTAATTTGAGTTTCGTTAATAGATAGGTTCTAAAGCAGAGCCGCTACAATCAAGTTCTGAGCCACTATATCAACAGAATGGATTCATGTCTAATGGTTTGATGATATATATTTTAACAATTAGTGGAAGCTGAAATTAAACCCTCCTCCGCTTCTGTTCCTCAAGGAATTTTAACTCCAAAACGGCAAACTACTCGTCGTCAAGCATTTGATTACCCGACAGTTTCTACTCCTTTTAACCATCAGCAAATATTTGAACTTGCACAGCAAGTTGTCACTGGACATGATTTTGACAAAATTAGCAACACTTCTAGAGAATTCAAAGCTGTTTTACGAGAGACTTGGTATGGACGCCTGTTTTGTGACATATCAAGCTCCAAACCATTTTCTACACGTCCCTCAACTTCAACCGAGCCATTAACAGCTTTTGATGGCCTTGAATATCAACTTGAAACAATATTTACACGTTTCGCTAACGAAGAGTACACTGAAGGTATATTTGTTATCCGAGCAGAATTTGGAGCAGACTGGTTTGCACCTATTATGCAATATCCAATCTGTTTTCTGAGACAAACCGATGTTCAAGTAATGGACTCATTTGTCAGCTATGCAGTATTCTATTTGGGACCTCATGTAGTTGAATTCTGTAACATATTCCGTAAAGTAGGATTGATTCCTGGTTTAAACTGCTGGTATTAAGTATCTCTTTTAACTTCTAGGTCACATGTTAATATACTATCCTCTCCTAGTACTCGAATTAAGGATTTAGAATTCAATAACGAATTCATCCATGACGATATTGGAGACGCCCCTGGAAATGGGTCTAGCTTATTACTACCAAAAACAGCGCCAATGGAAGATTTATCAAGTGCTGCTTCTGTTTTGTGCCATATGACAAGTATATTGGATGATTAATACCATTCCCTTAATAAAATACTCATTACTCTTCTAGTTTTATGATTCAAATAATATTTATTGGTAATTGTCCAATTTTGATTGCAATAATCTTGCTTCCGCTGCTTTAGCCAGTTTTTCTCGTCTCGTGAACAGAGGTTTGAGATATGGTCGCTTCACTTCACATATGTTTGTTTTCAATTCTAATGGTAGCGACTGAGACATTGTGATTGGTGTCGGATGGACAGTTAATGGATCTAGTATTCGACCCCTTGATTTCATTCTTGGTGGTGGGCTGTATTTCTGATTTCGCGAATAAGCATCAGTTAAGCTTTTATGTGACGCAATGGCATCAGAGATAGAAGGTGGTGTGATGGCTAGCGATTTCAATTTTGAGTTAAACGTCATGGTATTATTTGTAGATGGTGAGCTTCTTGATGTAGGTTTTATTGGAGGGATTGAATTTGGTTTCTGCTTTCGTTCAATTGGCATTATTGATAGATTTGGTGATTCCATGGGAAAAATCAAATATTTCAAGATAGAATTATCAAGTGGTTGACGTCATTAATTTATGTTCGTGTTTTTATCTATAATATGACAGTTGAAAGATTTGATCAACAATAATTATACTTAAGTTAAGAAGAAGATTGGCTGTATTGCATGAATCGAACGCGATTCTTTAATTAATAAATAGATTGGCTGTATGCCAAGAATGGAACGCGATGCTTGAAAGCAGTAATTGATAAAATATAGTACATCAAAAACAAAATAATTATGAGGTTTTTCTATTCAAAAAACGATTTCAAACTAAGATATCTTTTTTCATCTTGTGCTTGAATTTTTTTCAATTCATCTAGTCCTTGTAGCATTTCATCTCTAACTTGATCACGAACCTTGGTAATATTATCTTCATCAACATTCTCCTTTAATTCTTCAGTGACAACAGGGTTTCCAAATCGAATATACTGCTTTTGGAATTTGAAATTTGGCAAGAAGAATGGTAGATAGAATTCTTGGCGATTGGATCGTTTATCACCCATGATTTTCATCAGCAATTTACCAGGTAGTTCGAAAACAATGGACAGCATATCGTCCATTCCAATCAGCGACACAGGGAATAGAGTGTATCCATTCTGTAATGCCATCCTTGCAAATCCTTTCTTTTCTTTCCATTGTAATGTGTATCTTGGGATTTTTGAACTTCTCCAGATTTCGTCAGCTCCACCAGGATAGACCAATAATGGGTAAGATAAATCCATGGCTTGTTGGCAAGTTTGTCTATCACCGACAAATGCACCCAAAATCCATGTCAAATGTTTAAAGACTGGGATCTTGTAATGAATTCGATCTTGCAATCCACGAGGCCAAATTCCAGTTTGTAAGTAAATTGAAGCAATAGCAATAGGGATATCGAGACCACTCAATTGATGGTTGACAACAAAAATCACCTACAAGAAAGGTTAATATTAAGGAGAATCTACCTTTTCGTTCTTCTGTGGTTTTCTACCGGCCCAAATGACTTCATTTGGTTGAAAGAAAGTAACGAATTTTGAGAATGAGAATTTAAACCAAGCAGGCAGTCCAAGCCATTCTTTTGGATGTCCAAAAGTGGTTATTTTGAAGTGCTCCAAGGTCCATGTAATAACAAATAAATACCAACAAATTGCAGGTACTATCAAGAATAGAAATGAATAAAGTCCCATTGAATTGATATTTCGTGCAAGAAAATCAGGACGCTTTATACTGATGAGTTACCCCTGAACCTTCCCAATCAGGGGGCCTGAAACACTCTGGAAACAATGGCATGATTGGACGAATGAAAAAAATGGATTTGCGAAACAGTTCCTAATGAACGGAATCCATAGGTACATAAGATGGTAAGATTTCCAATTAGTTGAATTTGAAATCCCCTTGATTTTCCATTCCTTCACCTTGTTGATTTTCTGGTCCAACGACCAATTTGACTCTTGCTGAAACAAAGAGGAATTCTACCTTCACGTGAAACTGTTGTCAACAGATTGCAGATTGTTGACGTTGTTTGTAAAATCATTGTAAAATTCTTACCCAAAATGATGGACTTTTTATTCGGTTCAAGAAAAACTCCACAGGAAATGCTAAAGCAGAATCAGAGAGCATTAAATAAAGCTCAGAGAGACTTGGATAGAGAAAGGACTAAATTGGAAGCGCAAGAAAAGAAGTTGATCGCTGATATTAAAAAGTCAGCAAAAGCAAATCAAATGGTAGCAAGTACTAGATTCATTATTAGGGCGCTTGTAAAGTCATGGCTAAAGATTTGGTTCGAACTAGAAGATATATCCAAAAATTCTATCAGACCAGGACTCAAGTTCAAGCAATATCGTTACAAATTCAAGTACATTTCTCATTCAATTAATTTTAGACCTTCCAATCAAATCAACAAATGGCGACTGCAATGAAAGGAGTGACAAAGGCCCTTGCATCAATGAATAAAGGAGCCAATCTACCACAAATATCTAAGATTATGGAAGATTTTGCAAGAGAGTCAGAAATGATGGATATGAAGCAAGAAGTAATGAACGATGCTATGGATGATGCTATGGAAGACGAAGATGATGAAGAAGAAACAGATCAGATCTTGAGTCAAGTTCTGGATGAAATTGGAATTGATATGAACCAGAAGGTACTTATTTTAATTCAAATTCTTTAGTTATCTGAAGCTCCTGCAGGAACTGGAAAGTTAAAAACAACGGAAAAACCAATGGTTGAAGATGATTTACAAGCAAGATTAGATTCACTACGAAAAGAATGAACTTAATAAATAATCAAATTTCTTTTTAAAAACTGCCATGATTTATGTAGTGTAAAGGATTAGAACTATCCATTTCGAGTCAATTATCTAACAAGATAGTTTTTCAGGGTAGCTATTTTATTATATCAATAGTTGGTATTCATTCCTTGTAGAGTCATTTCATCCTAAATAGGTCAGTGGAACCAATTTTACTTGGAAATTCCTCAATATTCCGGAGATTTCACTGATTAAATTATTTAATTCATCCTTGAGTACTTGAATTGGAGTAGTTTCTGGTACAGTTTGAATCTTTAATATGCAATCATATTCCAATGGATGAGGCATTCTATATCCAGCAAAAATAACTTTGTCATTCTCCAACAGTTTCCTATTGAATAAGAATGATTTGAATACATTCGTAATGTATTTCCCAAGGTATGATCTTCTCTTAAAATTTTAAATGTAGCAGCATTTGGAATCTTTGTATCCATTTCCATATAGATTCTAATCCAAGTCAGTGTATCAAATGGTTACTTTTTCATCCCATCAGGGACTAGAAGTAGTTCCCAAGTAGGAGGTGCGTTGGACATTGAAAAAAACGAAAAACAGAAACTCAATTTCAATCCCATTTCATAATAGAAAATAGACTCTTGATCACTGTGCTAGATACTTATGGTAACTAGTACTTGGAATTGGTACTGTCATCAACAAGACTAAGTATTAAGTGCATCAATGTGATGATGTATGGAGTGAATTGACTAACCACCCAACAACGCTTGTTAGTGTAACACCGAACACGTTGGAGACTGGCAACATATGTCCATCCCCCTAAAATTCCTGTTCAGGTGTGACCAAAAAGACCGTGTTTGATTCTGAAATGATAAATAAACAACAGCTCCAACTCCTACAGACAGCACAACGCGTACTAGATACCAACAGGTCATTCCATTCATGTTTTATTTACACACTAACCTTTTTGTTGCTATTGAAACAATCCAAAACACACGTTTGTTTGGGTGTGGCATGAAAAAGTCATTCATTAGTCTGACTTAGGCAAAGATTCAGATACTTCCTTTACTATTTCTTAATTAAACCCGATTCTAATCCACCTTTGATAGCTAAGAAATGGATATACCTGCTGTTAGGAAACGATCATCAAGTGTCGATTATTTGACTACTTCTCCAATTACACCTATACCAAATAACCCTTTTTTGGATGCTACTCTTGATGATTTATTGAATTTAAATCAGAATCATTATCATTCCAGTCTACCGCATACTGAATCAATGTCGGATGTCGATGATACTTTAACGGATGTTTCCGAAAATGTTGCTCCTTCAAATGATTATCGTCAAACAAGATTAAAATTCGCTATTGGTTTTTGCTTTGCGCTATTTGTCTTACAGCTTGTTGGAGGTTATATTTCTGGAAGTCTCGCCTTGATGGCTGATGCCTTTCATATGTTATCAGATGTTTTAGGTTATGCAATATCATTAATGGCCATCCGATTTGCAGTCAAAGAAAGATCCAGTACATATAACTATGGATATAAACGCTTGGAGGTATTGGGTGCCTTAGCATCCATAACATTAGTTTGGATACTAACAATTGGTTTGGTTATGGAGGCAATTGAACGACTTCAAAACCCAGAACCCATCAATGGACGAACAATGTTATATATGGCTATTAGCGGAGTTGTCTTCAATGCCATTCTCATCTTTGTTTTCGGTCATGAGGAAGATCACCATGAAAAAGAAACCAAAGCCGATATTGAAAATTCAAAACATTCGATTCCAATGAAGGATATGCGTGGCAATTCAACTGAAGATGATGAGATTAGTTTAATATCACAAGATTCTCCTAAAAATGAATCAAAGACCGAATTAGCCCAACACACAAAAAATGATATTAATATTAGAGTAAGTTTCTTTAGCCACTTTTCATGGATTTTATTCCCTTTATCCTTAAATTTGCAGAGTATTAATTGTATAGGCTGCAATGTTGCATGCAATAGGTGATTTACTCTGCTCTATGGGAGTCTTGACCTCTGCGCTTATTATATGTTATTTCCCAAAAATGCAATGGGTAGATCCACTTTGTACCTTCATATTCGCAATTGTAGCAATATTCACAACACTTTCAGTATTAAAAGACATTGGACTTGTATTAATGCAAGGTACTATCAACTTTGATTTATAGTAGGAAATCCTGGAAACATTGATCAGAGTCAAGTAAAGGGTCAGTTATTACAAATCCAGGGTGTTTCTAGAGTGATTGATGTTAAATTATGGGCATTGACTATGGAATCGATGGTGGCAACCATTGAATTGGAATGCCATTCACATTTGCAAGTGAAAGATACTGCTATTATCGTAAAGAGAGCTAAAAAAATTTGTTCAGAGTTTGGGATTTATGATACTAGTGTTCAAATAATATAAAAACTAAAATTGTAGAAAGATTTGTTTGAAATTTAAATTGACATGATAGTGTCAAAACTTATCTATAAATTGATTTTTGAATCAAATATATTCACTTTATAAAGAAACAAGAGCGATTAAACCATCCGTGAACAACCATATTTAATCTTCCAAGCGATGGAATCCACTAAATAAGAATCCGGATCAGTATCCAATTCCACATCCATTCCCTCTACCCTTTCCAACTGCACAAACCAACGACCATCAGCCTCCCAAACCATTCTCCAACAACTAGCTTGAAAATTGTCGATAAACGCATGGACCAGTTTAGTACAATTCACTTGATATTTTGGTATAGAAATTTGAAACCGTACACAATCATCATCGGATTCTAAGCAGTGTTTCAATGCGGTTTGAATCACCATCCTCATGATTTCAAATGGAAACATCAATACATTAGACTGGATCAAAACATACAATTCATAAACTGATTGTAGTTTATACAAGTAACGTACAAGTTGTGATGGATCATCGCTTACAAAAAACGGACTTAGATCATCCCAAACACATAATTGTGAATCTATCCATTAAAAAATGAGAGAATTACGGACGAAATAATGATAGTAATCCCGCTTGAGTTTACTACAATGAATACATTAAAATTACTTGATTCCAATGTCAACAACACATAAATTCCAATGTTGAATCCAATAATCAAAATTCTCGTTCAACCCTTCTTTTAACGTCTGGTAATCACTTGCTGTTTCCAATCTTGTCAAATCAATACATTTTCGTATCAGTCCAGCCAACTCGGACCCATTCTCTTTATGGATCTACTATCAGTACTGTGGTGTGTACCATAGGTAACAGATGATGATTGTCTAGTTCATTGATGACTGCGATTAGACTATCGAGTATTTGGGCCTCTGTAAGTGGGATTGTGAATAACCAAAATGCGTCTAGGAAATCCAATTGATCACGGTTTGGTAATGTGGTGAAATCTGATTTGAGTTCGTAACCTTCGTTTTCTTTTATACTAGATATGAATGATTCGATATTGGATGGTGTAGGTGTGAGTACTGCGGACTCAATTTCCAATAAATTTTTTAATTTATCGATTTGTTGTCGTTTTGTGACTGTAGATTCATGGTTATCAGTATCAATATGCCCAGGTACATGATATATGTCCTAATATAAGTTAATCATATTACGATGATTATATTGGTGGGATTCGTCGGTTTCGCAACCAATCCATGATATCCTTTTTCATGGAGTATTAATTGTATGGAACTGGATTGATCATGAGATTGCTAGGATAAGATTTGATTGATTACTCCCAATGGACTTAGGATATCGTAGCGCGATACTTGGATCGAGTTTTGCATTGCCATCTATGATCAGTTATTGGAATATACTAAATCGAATGGAAGTTCGTAGTTTAATTTAGCTTTCAATATTTGGAGGTCAGGTATTTGTGTATACTTTTCGTCTATTTCGTTACAATGAATCAATTCGGTATGAGATTGATGTTTTCTAACACCCAAGATAGTATTGGCAATGCCGTTCCGATCTTGATGATAACAGAATATTGGAATATCCAATTTGAATTCACCAATCGATACTAAACTGCATATGTATCTACCAGTAAACATATATCCATCACTACCTTGCCTAAAATATTAATTGCGCAACAATACATCTTTCAATTCCATGGGAATCAGATGCTCAGTTAAATTTATATATTCTTCATTTGAGATTATATAGTGTTCCAAGTCCATCAATGAAACATTTGGATGTTTAGAACCAATACAAACAGTAGGAACAATTATTTGCAATAATTCCGACTAACCATTAAACAATACCATAAAATAATAACATTTAATTTAGATATAAGAATGAATGAGTTTCCAGTAAGATAATTCAGGGAATGTCTGGTTTCTGGAATGAATTGCAGTAGATACGATCTCCCATCCATATCCATATGAAGATCTACTTGATTCAACTAAGGTCAGTTTTTAATAGGATACTTTGATGGATTCTAATTGTTCAATGAGTTGTTGTGCATCCTTGTCCAGACTTGACTCTGTGACCATTTCGTTCGATTTTGATAAAAATTTTCAGAGACGAAATCTTGGAAAGTCAGATGAAGGAAACGTTGATGGGATAGCAGTATGGGATAGACGAGGAAGAGGTTCAATGATTGGAGTTTCATACTGTCCAGTCTTTTTAGAAATGGTGATGAAGTACCAGGGTTGAATAATTAAATGCTATTAGAAAGATGACACTAGGTTTAGAAAGAGGTCCGTTGATGCAAAGACTACGATGATACAGATGAAAATCAAGGTTATGTTAGGAACTGATCTTGGTGACGATTGATACAAACTACAAAAATAGAACTTCTATGGTCGAAATGGTATTTTTTGAATGTCAGATTTATTATACTCGCATGTTTTTCAAATCGACCCATTCACAATCAGCTGCTCGTAGTGGAGCTGTTGCGATGACAGGAACAGGAGCGGATTGGAGCTTGAATTGGATTTTAGAAGGGATGGAGTCATTAAAACAGATTTTAGTGGAATCAGTACTAATTCTAGGCTGTCTATGGGAAGGAGGATCAGGATTAATTCTAGCTTGAAGAGACTCGTGACTGCCTTTAGAACTCAATGTTGGTGAAGCAGAAGAATGTTTAGGACTTCTAGGAATATTTGAATCCATCAAGAAACTAAATGATTAAAGAAAGAGAACATACCAATCAAAACCAAGACTGGAAATTGGGGTAGTAAATACATGCGTCGAAGTATGGGAGGTATGGGAAAAGGCGGGAGAGGTAGTATGCGAGTTATTTGAACGAGTGGGTTCCGGAATATCGAATTGATTAATAGCATAATCGATATCACGATCACAATGCTCAAATATATCTTGAATGGTATGAAAAGTTGTGGAGGAGGAGTAACCAGAGTCTATTGAAGGTCTTGGAGAAGAACATTGAGATTGTTGTGGTTGGGTATATAATTTAGTAGGATGTAAAATGACAATATTTTTCCGAGAGTGTAGAGCGTCATCGGTAGTCAGTTTGTTAGCGACTTTAATATCGATTGGCTGGGGGTGAGAGGATGAAAACAAACCTTTACACCATATAGAATAGCTAATGAAGTGATAGAGTCGTTGGAGTCTACCAAATGAACGAGTCTATTAGGAATGGAAGGGGTATCAGTCTGAGTGGGACAATATAGTAAAGGGTGACAGTTTACAGGAACGGGTATTGAGTTAAACATGAGTGGAAGAAAAGGAAGATTGGGTTTATATCACACGAAGCCACACCAGCCCTTTCGAATTTCTGCCATTGCCCTGACCCAAGGGTTCTTGGTGGCAATTAATGTTCTAGAAGTAGTAATGGTACAAGGAAAATAAAATACTGGCAATCATGCTTACCAAAGTTTATAAGCAAAAAATGGACGCTGGTGCTCGACTCAACACGCGTTTAATCCGTCAACAAAACAACCGAAAAGTACTAAAGTACTGACGCATTTGAAAAAAGTAAAGTGGGAAGTCATGGAATGGCCATTACAGAGTCTTTATAAATATATGATTGAAACATACGAGTTGGTATGAAGATGAAATCAGTTTGATGCATAAAGTCAGCCTGAAACAATCATAAATTTTT
This sequence comes from Globomyces sp. JEL0801, assembly GCA_027595885.1. Lineage (NCBI taxonomy): Eukaryota > Fungi > Chytridiomycota > Chytridiomycetes > Rhizophydiales > Globomycetaceae > Globomyces > Globomyces sp. JEL0801. The sequence goes on from JADGIX010000046.1 coordinate 16,817, forward strand.
GTAGCTTTCAGAACAATTAAGCAACAGGAAATCCAACCGTGAAAGAACCTTGACAATCTTTTATGAATGAGTAAGTGAATTTCGGAAGGAAGTTTTGAAAGATTTGGAAGAATAAATAATCTTTTAGAAACCAATGAAAAACGTGATAGAAAAATTTAAAACTAGAGAATAGATAAGTGGTTTAGAATAATTTAGTAAACTCAAATTGTAGTTATTTATTATTGGTGTTAGTGGTGATCTTAACCTACCAGAAGGGCTCGTAAGCACTTCAAAAGCTAGATGGGGCAGTGGAATGATGTCATTCTAGGTTATAATACCATAAGAGAATTAGAAATCCAGCAAACTCTAATCAGTTTTAGAATTCAAGATGAAATTGGAATTGTGCACGTGTAATTATGTCAATTATTCTATCTAGTTGTAGTATTTATGTATTAGAGAGGTTATTATCATGCATTGGAATTATAAACGTAACTTAATTGATGTGTGACATCCAAATATTTGCATGAAATGAATGCACGTTTGAATGGCAAACTAGAGTAGCCGTCCATCCAATAGAAGGAAGTCAATAGTAACCATAAGTTGGTTATTAACAGACAACAGTAACGTAGGGCTACCCCACTTGAATTACACAAATCCAAGCCACTGGCTTTGTCATCATGGCTGACTAAGCACTTGGTATAAATACTCCTTTTTTTTCTTTCCTTTCTTGATCTAATGACTGCCCTCAAGTACAAAGTTGGTAACCAATCTATCTCTATCTAACTCTCTTTAGCTGATATTACCCTCGCTGACTTTGGTCGCAAAGAAATCGAAATCGCTGAAAATGAAATGCCTGGTCTCATGCATATGCGTGCAAAGTACGGACCTACTAAACCTTTGTCTGGTGCTCGTATCGCTGGTTGTCTCCACATGACCATTCAAACCGCTGTCCTCATCGAAACCCTCGTTGTTTTAGGTGCTGAAGTCACTTGGTCATCTTGCAACATCTTCTCCACTCAAGATCACGCTGCCGCTGCCATCGCTGCTTCTGGTATCCCTGTCTTTGCTTGGAAAGGTGAAACCGATGAAGAATACATCTGGTGTATTGAACAACAATTAAAGTCTTTCAAGGACGGAAAATCATTAAACATGATCTTGGATGATGGTGGTGATCTTACCGGACTTGTTCACGACAAATACCCTGACCTCTTGAAAGATATCCGTGGTGTCTCTGAAGAAACCACCACTGGTGTTCACCATCTTTACAAGATGTTGAAGGATGGCAAATTAAAGATTCCTGCCATTAACGTAAACGACTCCGTTACTAAATCCAAATTCGATAACTTGTACGGTTGTCGTGAATCTCTCATTGATGGTATCAAGCGTGCCACCGATGTTATGATTGCTGGTAAAGTCTCCGTCGTTGCTGGTTACGGTGATGTCGGTAAAGGATGTGCTTTTGCTTTGAAGGGCATGGGTTCCCGTGTTATTGTTACCGAAATTGATCCTATCAATGCTCTTCAAGCAACTATGGAAGGTTTCGAAGTTACTACCATGGAAGAAGCCGTCAAGGAAGCAAACATCTTTGTTACCACCACCGGTTGTCGTGACATCATCACTGGTACTCATTTCTCTCAAATGAAAGACGATGCTATTGTAATTCTTTTTAAAAAACTCATTTCTAGGTTTGTAACATTGGTCACTTTGATATTGAAATCGATGTCGCTTGGTTGAAGGCTAACGCAAAGAACAAGGTCAACATTAAACCACAAGTTGATCGTTTCGAAATGCCAAATGGAAACCACATTATCCTCTTGGCCGAAGGAAGATTAGTCAACTTGGGTTGTGCCACTGGACACCCATCCTTTGTTATGTCTAACTCTTTCACTAACCAAGTGTTGGCACAAATTGCCCTCTGGACCGATACCAAATCTTACCCACTTGGAGTTCATTTATTACCAAAGAAATTGGATGAAGAAGTTGCTGCTGCCCACTTAGAAAAGTTGGGAGTCAAATTGACCAAGATGACTAAAGTCCAAGTTGACTACCTAGGATTGCCAATCGAAGGTCCTTACAAACCACTTCATTACAGATATTAAGCTCAATGTTCAATAAAACATTTTTTTTACTAGTATAGACTTGGTTATTATGCTTCTGTAGACGTTGAAATAACCTATGATATCTTGGCACTAAAATAGAATGTGTTTCAGTATGCCATTGTAGGGGGAATAAATCTATTAACATAGTATTCTTCTGAAATGATTGACGATACAACCAATTACTTTGGGAATATCGCGCTGATATATCCTTGTAAATTTCCCACTGCTATTGCGGTATGGCACTCTGTTAGTAGAGATAGTGATTATGTTTTTATAGTATTCTTGATTTTGAGATGTAAACTGGAGAAGAGATTTGTTGCTCTTATGTGCGAATTTTACCTGCCTAAATACGCACTTAATTTTCTTATTCACTGATATTCTATCCAACTCTTCCTCAAATGAATGTGACTTGATTATTATCCACAAATTCTCCATGATCGAAGTTATTTAAAGAAGGATCAAACAGATCGAATAATGATCCGCCACGGTGGTTGCACATAGGTATGCTTGAACACTGGGGACTCCAATCAGGTTTTTCCGGATCACACAGGAATAGACTATAAATATTCAGTATTTTTCATTAGACAAGTATAAAAAATGCAATTCGTTACCTTCGCTACTGCTTTCCTTGCCTCCGCTGCCCTCGCTCAAGAAAAAACTATCTTTGATATTGTTGCTGGTTCTCCAGTGCACAAAACTTTAGCTGGCTTGGTTGTTCCTCTTCAACCTATCGTTGACGTATTGAAAAGCAAGGAACCATTAACTCTATTCGCCCCAACTGATGACGCTTTCAAGAAACTAAACGAGACTGACCCAAAGACATTTGCTGCAGTCACAACCAACCAGACTCTATTAGCGACTGGTATTGGCTGATGGTGCCTTTGATCCTGCCAAAGCTGCTCCATTACAATTCGTAACAACTGCTGCAAAAGCTACCCTTGGAGTTCGCGTCAAAGACGGTGTTACTCTTGAATTTGGATTGGGAACTTCCAAAGTAACATCCTCAGCTCCAGCTAGCAACGGGGTAGTACATATCGTCGACACTGTCTTAACTCCACCAAAGAAAACTTCCGAAACTGCTACCGCTGCTGGTCTCACTGAACTCGTCAAATACTTATCCAAGGTATCTTTAGTTGATGCTGTCGATAATACCGAAAAAACCACCATTTTCGCACCAAACAATGAAGCTTTCAACACCTTGGTCAAATTCGCTGCTGACAACAAACTTGACTTGACTGACGCTTTGCTCAAGAGCACTCTTACTCTTCATGTTATTCCAGGTGTTGTTTACAGCACTGATATTCCAAAGGTCACTGCCCCAGTTAAAGCATTGTCTGGTGATTTGGTTACTATCAAAATTGAAAACGGAAGTGTTTTAGTATCAGGTGAAGGTAACAGCAAACCAGCCAAGGTGATCAAAGCTGATGTCCTTCACTCAAAGGGTGTTATTCACGTTATCGATACTGTTTTACTTCAAAAATTGGGTGCTCCAAAACCAAGTGTTACCACAAGTGCACCAACCGTGTCCACTACTGCCGCTGTCGTATCTGCTACTCCAACCTACGCTGTTGCCAGTAGCGCTTTCAAGGCTTCATTCGCTGCTGCAATGATCCCTGCCATAGTTTGCCTTCTTTAAATAAATTGAATAAACATACATTCTTTAAAACTATACTCATTGATCGGTCTGTTTTCTTTAATCTTTCTAATATACAGCCTTTAATGGTTGTATTGTTTAACGAGCAAAGCAGTATTCTTGATTTGAAAGAAATCGGATCTTATAGCTTCTACAGACTTTCCAATATTGTTCATTCGCTGTTTTAACATCTTTCCAATACCTTGATCAATCAGTATTTGGATGCCGTTCAACACGCGAAAAAAAATAGTTCCAATCAAGTGTTTGAGTTCCATTGTCCTACACATCTTGGGCTTACAGGTATTACTCGTTCAATCCATATATTTATACCATCAATTCTTATGTATTTTACCAATGTATGTATCTTCTTAATGAATTTATCGTTAATGAATAAATCATTACAAATCTTAGTTGGACAATATAAACAGAAAACTTCATCGATATACTATTGGGTAATTCTATTTATTTCCAAGGATATAGATTGTTTATTATTTGTACAGCCAAGTCCAAGTTTTTATCCGATAAGTAATTGTAAATGGAGATAGTTATCATTATTTGACACGGTCAAAGAATCAAATAGAGTGATTGAAGGTTGAACTAAAACTTTGTAGCACTGATAATACTTTGCATATCTTGAATGTTTTTTTAGTATCAATGGTAAACAATTTAAAATCTCAAACCAAGATATATTTTATGATAATCTATTGAATTTAACGTAATAGCCTATAAAAATTTAAAGAAAGTCATGATGATTCAGCCAACCAATCAAAAGGACAGACGCGTAAAAGTCAAATTAAAAAATCAATCAATTTTTCTATTCAAAAATGAATCTCCAGTTTATCACCGTCTGGTTACTTGCATATCTAACCACAAGCAAGTTAATTGGAGTTCAATTCGATGTGGAACCACATACTCTACCACAATGGCCTGCTGATGCTACTAGACCACAAAGTAAATTATCAGCTGATATGGTTCAATATCTTGGTGGTCGATTGGTTAATCTTTATCAAAACATTTCAAAAATAATTGGTAATCGATTGGAAATACATGGCGTGATTCCATTCAGTTATCAAATGATTAATATAACGATAAATGGTAAAGTGGATTTACTATCAAACTGGGTACAACTCAATTCACATAAATTACTTATTATGGCGTATCGATCCAATGCCGATGCTATTCGATCTTTAGCATTACCTACAATCAATTATGCAACCAAAATCAATAAGAAGGTATTGGTGGCCGTGGAAGTGAAGAACATATTACCAACCTTGATTTCATTTCATATCCATTCAAATCAATATTTGGCTGATCAATTGAAATTGCTACATTCTTATTTGGTAAAGTATCCTGGTTATCAAGGTCAATGTATTCATGACTATAATGCTATGATTTTGAGGCCAAACGTGACGGACGTTGAATACGCATATGGTGATATTCGGTCCATTATTGGTAAGTCATGCCTGTACTAAATGGATGATAGTTTGGGATCCAAACGATTGGTTGGTGGCAGCACAACGTAAAATCTTATTGGACTTTATTACTCAATCCAATATTAATTTGATTTACCTGGGTGTTGGTAATTATATCAATACACAAAGGGTATGGGCGACATTAAGAACGTTTGTGTACATTACACATGCAATGAACGTGAATGTTATTTTCTTATATGGAGCAGCGACTTGGGTTATTGACCCTACTGTTGCTTTGAATACTGCCAATAATACTTTGAATTTTTGGCGTACTTTATAGAAAGATACTAGAAATAAAAATTATTGGTTTACAAATTAATTGATTGTTCATTGGTGTTCAAATTTTTGTGATTGATGTCAATTAAATATTGAAATGTATTATAATACGAAATATATAAATCAATTCAGGAAGTAAACACCATTTCTAATAATAATTCAGATACACCTGACGGTGCTAAAACACCTTCATTGGTAAACAAGAAGGTGACCAACTCGGGGGGAGTATAATCAACAGATGGATTAGATATCTACCAGATGAACATCAATTACAATACCTTGCATTTTCCACCATCTTCTTCATTTGTGAAATATACAGATGAATTTTTCTCTAAATCTAAATCATCTTGATTTAAAGGAAACACATCAATAAACTTGTAACTATGAGCGTTAAAAATGTATCAATAATACCTTTCAGCAACACAATAGAGTGGTTTATCGGCAGCTTTGGCTACCAACGCGAGCGGATAAGTTCCAATCTGATTGATGATTCCACCATTTCGCACAATACCTTCAGCACCCACCAATACAAAATCTACTTTTTCCATGATGTAGCCAATAGCGGCATCTGAAATTAATGCAGCTGGAATGTTTGCTTTCCTCAATTCCAAAACGGCTTTGCTACTGAAAAGAGTCAGAATAAAATCATTCATGTACCCTCCATTTGAAGGACTGCCTTGACATACGTAAACTTGAAAATGTTTCTTTCTCAATGCGGCAGACTTTAATAGAAGCATCACGAGTCTTGAATGTGAATGAATTAAGATAGTCTATATGATGAATGATTTACTCTTGATTACAGAATTATCTTTTATAAAATTCAAACCAAAATCAGCAGCAATTTGTCTAAAATGTTCACATCTTTCCACAAATTCATTAGCTGTGATATGAGTTGAGTTTGTAATACCTTCTTCAATAATTTCATCTCTAAATTCCTTCATTTCATCTTTAATTGGATTTTTTGTGACTAATTTTAAAAAGACATCTTTTCCAGCAGTAGCAGATATGACACTAATATCTGATTGTTGTAGAGTGGAGAATAAATGACCAATTTCTACAGTGAGTTCAGTAGCAGTAGAACAATTTGATTGTTGAGTATATTTGATCAAAGCCTTTTTTTAAAATGAAAACAGATTAAGGATACCTTTACAGTTTGAACAGGTAAAGCTAAATTTGGATTCTGAGCCTAACAATTAGGACCCAATTCATACCTGAATGGACTTTAGGGTCTTTACAATATCGAATTGAACCATAAGAAAGGACAAGTTGAATTAGGGTTACTAGGGTTAGGGGTGGCTGAAAATCCAACTCCAATTAAGAATTTCTTCACATTACAAAGGTATCAACAATTGAATTTAATTTTAGGTACATTCATCCATCCATCCATTAATTCATTAGCAATGGCTCCTGCTGCTCAAAAGAAAGTTAAAAAATCTGCAGAAACTATCAACACCCGTCTTTCATTGGGTATTCAATCCTTTTTATTCATAAAATAGTCATGAAGAGTGGTAAATCCACTTTGGGTTACAAAAGTGCTTTGAAGACTCTCAGAAATGGAAAATGTTTGTTTCTTTATCACTTAAATCCTTTTAGCTAAATTAGTCATCATTTCTGGAAACTGTCCTCCACTTCGTAAATCAGAAATCGAATATTACGCCATGCTTTCAAAGACTGGTGTTCACCACTATGCTGGAAGTAATTTCAACAATTTATTAATGTATTAGCCAACATCGAACTTGGAACTGCTTGTGGTAAATATTTCCGTGTTGGAGTCTTGTCTATTCTCGACCAAGGTGATTCTGATATCGTCACTCCTGCTGAATAAATAATCAACTTTCGAAATAAAATTGATCGATTGTCTCATTATATAATGGAAAATGGAATCTGTATTTTACTTCTAAGTTTTATTGGATCTTGCATTGAGATTTATTGGTGTATTAACTGTACCATCATAAAAATGTTTTGTTCATTGTCTATAGAACAAGATTCAACTCCATCGAGTTCCCATAATAAAAAGGTCAATACGAAAGAAGCTCATTGAGACTAGTAACAGAGAATGAAATTAAGCTGGTTAGGTTTATTTAAGCAGTAGACTTCTTTGCAGACTTCTTTTTCTTTTTAATTTCAGTTTTTAACAGTTCAACAATCTCTGCATCCTTGACGTCTTTATCAGACTTGACAAGTGACTCGTCATAATGAGCTGAAAGTCTTAATGGTCCGTTTGGCATCAACAAAACGGTAAAGACAAAGTGTGCACTGTAAACACCTTCAGCATCTTTTTGGACACCATAAGGTGTTACCAAAGCATGAGAAGCACATTCAATGATACCCATACGACCTTTCTTTTCATCTAATTGACGTAATGAGAAACCCATAGTTCCAATTTCTTTTTGAACTTGAGAAAACACATATCGAGATGCAGCCATCTGAATAATTAAGTGAATAAAAAGTCTCTTACCTTTAATTGATATGTTGCATTTGGGTTTCGTTTGTAGACGGTGGTTCTGATTTCAGCAGACTTGGATTTTCCGTCACCATTAGATACACAGATATCAAATGCGTAAACTTCGCCCAATTCAAAGGTAACTTCAGCAGTATCTTTCTTGCTTTGTTCAGTTGGATTACAAACAATAGTTTTTGGTCCATCAAGAACATTTCGCAATAATTGATGAGATAGCATACCTAGATAACATTAATTGATATTATAATTGTACCTTCAGAAGCTTTAAGACCAAAATCGTTGGTAATTTTTTCAATAGCTTCTGTGACTTGAGTATTGGTATTGCCAGGTTTGATAAGTCGAACAGCAGCTTCCATGCATGCATTTCCACATTTCATAATATCAGCTTTAACCCCAGTAGCAGGAGATTCAGCTGTGGCTCCAACAACAACAGTATGAGCCAATTGACAAATGTAACCATCAACATGAGTTCCCAATTCGACTTTGACAACGTCACCTTCAGCCAAAGTCAATTTAGCTTCTGGATCAGAAGCTAAAGGAGACAGATTGCAGATGAGTGAATTTGGAGATACACAAGTAGGGAATGCAATACCCCTTTTAACAGCCCCTTTGTTATAGACAGTTTTTGAGATTGAATTGATAGTATTATCACCCAAAGTACATAAATCCAAGATAGTAGCACCAGGTTTAATAGCAGCCAAAACAGTTTTCAATGAACCTATAGATGAATACTACCATTGATAAGATACGGTTAGCGATATCAGCAGCGACTTGGTATTTTGTTACAGTAACAGGAATCAATTCATTTTCATTCTTTTCTTCTTCGTGGTCTGACATTTGGGAAAAAAAAATTCTCACCTGACTTTGTGGCTAATGAAATCACAAAAATCTATAAATATCTGGATGCTAGAGAGAGTGTATAGATACCACGGATGAAAGAGAGTCTGTATAAACAGGACTGAGGATATCAGTTTATTATACCAGTTTATTTACCATTGAAAGACCTTCAGCATAACGTGATTTAAATCAAAATATACTGTGTGGGGTGTTATTTTTCATTGGAAATCCATCAAAGTTTCATTGATGAAATTGGACAAATTTGGCTTGGAACAGAGTTTCTTCTGGACCTTCTTTTGTCCTTTTGTGTCAAGTGTTGTTATGAATGGACACCAAATCCATGTAGTTCCATATGTAATTGATATAAAAGATACGTGTTAAGTCATTGCTACTACCATACTCATTTATATAAACAGAGACACGTAATAGTTTTGTGTTTAATGAAACAACGACTCATGATGATTCAATTCTTGTATTCATTCGCGCTTTTTTTCATTGCAAACGAATTGAAATTCTTTACCTTTTTATCACTTCAATGTCTGAAGATGCTCTTGATTTCAACCCTTTTTATCATTTACAAATCATTCATGATGCTCCAGATTTCATTCCAAATCGTGTGATTTGTTTACCAATAGATACCTTGGAAAATTCAGTAAATGCTGTTCAATATGCAATCAATCGTATCATCAATCATCAATCAGATAGAGTGGTATTACTTCATGTGATGGAATGTACCCATGCTTCGTTATTACATACATTTTTACATACTAGAACAACTAAAGAACCTGGTAATCATCTTCAACTTAATGATTAGTCGAAGATCATTTACGAGCATTCAAGGACTTTCAATTAGATCATTCTAAAACATTACTAACAAAAGTCGCAGCTGAATTTCAATCACTCAAAATTCATGTCACTGCTATATTACTTCAAGGTGAAGTTCGAGAATCTTTAAGAACTCAAATTCTCGTTTTAAAACCAGATTTGATTGTTTTGGGTAAACAATCGAAAAATACTCTGGCAGATAAATTGTTGGGAACGGTTTCCAATTATCTGCTACGTTCAATAGATTATCCGATATTGATTGTTCCAGAAACATTTAACAAACATTAAACATTTGGTTGATTGCAATAAATAGACTCTATATCACATATCTTCTACAATTTGCAAACTTTGCTAGGGGCAATGAATGCAATGATTTATTAGGACGATATGGTGCAATCTTTAATTCAGTTGTGTCAACTAAGTTCCAGATCACTCTCAATACATGGGGAATCAGGTATACTGCTGAGAGGTGAGCTTGCAAATAACATCCTCATCTGTTTTGAACTTGAAGTCAATGATTCCGTTTCTTGTATATCTTCTGATTTAAGACGTTTAATTGATTCATCTACATTTAAGGATACTGGTAGTATTGGACTGTTAGAACGGCATCTTTTGTTATTCCCCTTCTCTGTTATTTCAATTTCATGATCTTCGTTGATTGACTGTTTTTGCCCATCAGTGTTCCTTTTCAGTTTCTCTTTAGTCTCCAAATCACTTGTGTCAATTTGCTCACTTGATAATGAAGTAATTAAAGTTCCTTCAGGTTTGATATTAGTCTTCATCATCGTTATTGGTTCGACACAATCCATTGGGGTAATATTATCCAATTGTTCAATGTTTTCGATCCCATCTTTAATCATTATCACACTTGGTATGATATCCTCCTTTGATTCTTCTGTAGCAGTACCATCGTTACCAGATGTAGATAAATCAACCACGGGCACAACAATTGGAAATCGATTTCCTACTAAAACGGTACCACTAAATCCAACTTCAATCTGATTATCTTCATCTAGCAATACATTAGATTAATAAAAATACCAAATTTATTTGATTCATCTTCTTGATCAAACGTTTCAATCTCTAATACATCATTTGGACATATTTTCAAATCTTTCATAGTACAATCATTATCAGTCAACTCTATTCCTGATTTATACAAAGTTTGATATAATGCAGGAGTTTTAAATTTAACTTCCAACTATAATTTAATCCATTAATTCAATACCAATGTCTTCAATCCTCGAACAGTTAATGTTGGCTGTATGGTAACCAAAAACCCATCATCTTGCCGAGTTGATCTACTTTTGGATACAACATTGGTTTTGGAAGTTTTAGAATCCAAATTACTGACTTTTTGCTTAATACTGATAGTGGTTTTGGTATATTGTAACATTAAATCTTTTCTACATTCATTACAAGTTGCTAAAACAGTTTCCAATGCACCATCATCATTTTTTGTTAATTGAATATCTGGGCCTTCTACTTTATACTTTGTTTTCAATATATTCCATTCTAATTCTGTTACAAATACATATTTTCTTTTTGATACATCCAAATTTAAATCACAAACTAATTGATTATGCGTACATATAAAAGTATGTGTTTCAATTGAACATGTTGGGTATTGTGGGGGTTTCATTTTAGTACATTTTCGCCATGTTGACAAGAAATCTGATAAATTAAAAATATATAAAGTTACCTAAAGGTAATAAAAAATAAGGTTCCCCCACTACCGTGGAATAGGTGTTGCGAGTACTAATACGTTTCAATGCATACTATTATAAGTTATAAAATATAAATACAAGTTCTTCCAACACTGCTGCGTTCTCTTTTTCATCTGAATCTTTTTCAACATTGCTTTGTTGATTTGAGCATTTCGAACATGCAGCATCTGATGCTAATATAGTCACAAAACTAGGGAACCGAATTTGTAACCTCTGATATACTGAAGTGGATACACCAATTTGTTTTGAGAAATCCACTGCTCGATTTCCATGAATACAATAAACATCCTGATTGAAATCGAGCGAATTAGGTATAGGTGTACTTTCACTAGGAAAATTTGGAACCTTCTTCTTCCATTCTGTAAACCATGGTTTAGATATCAAATATCGATCTCCTCCTTTCTTTTGTTTTTTGATGATATCAATATCAATCGAATGATTATAGAATTCAGTTTGATCTACAAGTGTATTGATGAAACAAATTTGACAAAAATCTTGACAGGCCAACGTTGGAGATATATCAAATCCCAAATCTTTTGTCAATATATTATAACCCTCCTACAGAAATTGTTAAATATTGACGTTACGATGCTGATGCGTTTACTTTTGCATATTTCTATTGGATTCAATTTCCCATGTTCACACATCAAATCTGAGTTATCAATAATTTTTGATGTTGTTAGATCTTCTTTATCATCCTTTGAAACATCTTCACATAATTTCAAAGTATAATTAGAAATTTTGGAAAGTAATGAGTCTGCTGATACATACATTGCATCGCTCTAACAATATCAACTTCATTTAATATATACACTCTCGCAATCCACTTCCCATACTTTAAACAATTCCTTAAAGTATTCAATTTCATGTTTTTCTGACTCGATTACAGTCGCAACTCTATTGTTAGATTCTGTAAAAAGAATACTCTTCCAATCGTATTTTACATTCCTTTTCAAAAACTTCATTTTCTCGTTGTATATCTTCAACAAAAGTATCTGGAATAGCAACCTCTTCTATCGATACATCGTTGATGAGCTCATAAACCAATAAATAAGCCGAATTAGAATAAAAGAAACTGTAAATGTAAATTGAGAATACTTTACTCGTCAGAGTCCTTTTCAGTTGGCAACTGCTTTTCTTCCTCCGTATCAAACTGAAAATCCGGAACATCTAACATTTTCACCACCTTATCATCAAATTCGATCCATTTCCCAATTCTACAGTTAAAAATTGATCAGATCAAACTTGGAATCAAATATTCGAGAAACATAATGTCCTGAATTTGCATCTCCACCATGGTGTAGTAACACGGACTTTAAATTATATTTGAATGAATGATCTTGATTTGGAAAATATTCACTCATGTTCAAGATTGAAGGAAATCCAATTGATGCGCTATTCTTCTTTTTGGTATAAGTTTCCATGTCAAATATGAATCTATTTATTTGAATGTTGAGAGTCTAGTAATTTGAGATGTTTGATCAATATTACAGTTGGAAGGCTGGCAAGAAATACCATACGATTTGCATCTTGTTTTGTTTGACATGTCCCACACATGTATTGATTATCTCCCTCAAGTTTCTCATCACACATGGATTCTTTAATACAATCTTCCAATTTTTTTGATTTTCCCTGTCGTTTAATTATAGGTTACGTATATTTACGGTAACACCAATTTCTAATTCATAAAATCGACTCTTTCTGGATACTTTGACTTCACATTTTAAGCATTGGGTGACATATTCATATTCACCTTTGTATTGATCCAAGATCAAACTTGAAATGTGTTGTTGATTCTCCGAAAGTAGTAAATCGTCCAACAATGAAATAAGCAATTTCGAAAACCTAAATGTTAATCTAACAGCAATATACTCCAGAGCATCTTGTTGAATTGAGGGGTCAATTTTCATAGCTTCAACCAATTCTTGGGTATCAATGAATGATTTTCGAGATAACTGTAATCTGACAAATATTTCTTGTAAATGATACGCAACATTCTACCATAATCAGTTACTTCTCAATCACCTTTGAAGTTTTTTGATATTTGAATATCCCATTGCGAAATCGTGCATTATGGAACCAAATCTATCCAGTTTTTAACATTGAATTATTACTTGAATCAAAGAATTGAGATAACAGGTAGCTCCAAGGTTCTATCATAATTAAGCGAAGTGAATTTACTGCGATTCCAGTTGATAGAGTCCGTATGATAGGGAGCGAGTCATCTGGATTAAAATCTTTCCAATTTGTTATAATCCAAGGTTTTAAACAATGAGGATTCGATATGCATATAGATTTATTGCAAGTCTGTGGTTTCTTTTTCTTTCGAAGATCTGTGATAGTTGAAGGATGCTTATGTTTTCTATATTCAGCAAATTGAATGGAATTCGCAAGCTTAGCGAGGGTATTAGCTTCTTCTTCTGGATTCCTATTTATCCATAAAACACTTAATTCATTCCAGATTGAAGCATCGATAGTATGAACGGATCGCATAATGGTTTGAAGAATTTTTCAAGGATTTCTTTGTATCCAAGAACAAGCAACTTGGAATAATGAGGTTTATGTTGCCGAATTCCACTTGTACAGCTCAAATCAATGCTTTTTTTATTTAGGCCAAACTACCTAGTTCAGGATATTTCAGGTGTGAGAGTGGAATCAGTTGACAAATACAAAAGGTTTTTCGCTATCCCTTTACAGTATAACTTTCCATCATACTTCATTGAATTCTTCATGGGCATCTGGGATTTCGTTCGGAAAACAGAGCATCCACAACTACACAAAGTTTGTAATCGGCAACCAAGGTTCGGACGGAATAAACAATTTGAGTAGTAAATCACTACTACCATCAAGATTTGGGATATCAGATATATCTGATCACTAGTAATCAGAGATAACTCAATAAACCGTGAATCATCTCAAGAGATCTAAACAGCACAATTTTGAATGGTATCAGATCCTTCACATTCCTAGATTTATTATACAGTTGAGATGAATGGGACAAGTTACGATTAACGTGTGTTTTCACGTCTGATACTTTCGTTCGGATTCAATTTTCTTTTTTTTTCCAATCTGAACAATGGACCAAAATGAACAACCAAGAGGAACTGCTGTGGATACTGATTCCCAACGAACTCCAATCTCCCAAACCCAGAGCATCGAAGAGTCTATCCAAACAAAGGTGGCCATGCCAAATTCTCTTAAACATCTGATAAACCTTTTAGAAGCCGTTGTAAATGTGCACAATATGCCAAACAATGCTTCGTTTAAAGACAACTGTTTGGAATATCGTCTGGATAGAAGATTAACCTCTTACAACCTTGATAATGTTGACAATATCAAGTTAATTCTTGCTGTTTCCGGGGCCGGAAAGACACGAATGCTTTTAGAATTGCTGCACTCAAACTTTGGATACTATTTCACTTCCAAAAGTCCACAAGACGACTTTGGTTCTGGTGATTTATTGCAGTGTCAATTGTATTGCGACAAATATCCTGAACGAACCGACTATACGATCAGGTTGTTGTACTTTGTTCGTGCTGCTGTATGTAACTACTTGATGGAAAAAGGATTCAATAAGCCTTGGCAAATTCTTTTGGCTCAACTGCATCCCGTTGCATTCTTTGGAATTGATATTTTTAAATATGTCTTTACAAGGTTTTTGAACAAGCCGGTTTTCCATTGGCCTCCAAAAGTCAACTACTTTCCATTCGTTGCAATTGATGATATCCAGATATTGGTAGAAAGTCAGTCTTTACATATCATGTGGGGGAGGTTGCGTCCTTTTTTTTCTCCGCTGTTTGAATTATCCAAAAGCTTGGGAACCTTTCCTGATTTCCTACTGTCTGGAACTGATTTGAACTTTGAGTTTGTGAAAGAATCATTGGAGGCCAGTGCAATGAAGCGCGATCTACGCACTGATTATATAGTTGTGTCAAGTTTTCATCCTATGTCAAGATCAGATATTGAAATTTATGCTACTCAATTTCTACAAGAACATCAAGTACTGGAAGTGGATGAAATCGTCTCAAGAATCTCTGCATTTAGCTTATGTCACGGGAGAGCGGGTTTTGTGGCATATATTCTTGATGGATATTTAAAATCAAAGGATATAGATGTTTCAATTGGTGAATTCGTCTCTGTTATATCCAATGTAGAAGGATCGCTTTTTCCGCTTAAATTCTTGAAGAGAGACCTTGACAACAACGTTCGCTCTCTTGATAGGCTGGTTGAAGGCGATGAATATGGTAGAGTCCGTCCGGATGGACTGCTTGACCTTATTCTTGAAGGAAAACTTCACTTTCGGGTTACTGGAGACTATGCTGCTGCGGGAATACGTTATGGGTTAGGATTTGCTGAAGTATTTGATGGAGTTCTCATTCAAATTGAAATCGAAGAACTAGCTGTGGTTGAATGCCTCCGCTATTTGATGCCTTTTGCTGATATTGTCAAGGCTTTTGCTCAGAATATTGCAGAATGCCCAAAGCCTCAAATGGTTGGCTATTTATTGGAATATTTAGTTGCTTTTGCCTTAGTTGCAAATCATGCAGGTGAGACTGCAGTTAATAGTGTCCAGGCATGGCAGGCCCTGCCGTATTTGTATTTCCAAGACAGTGATGCATCTCAAGTTTTATTCCCTGACCATATGTGTGGACCTGATGTAATTTACAAGTGTTCCAAGACACAAACCATTTACATTGTGTAAGTCAAATTTGCAGAAGGTATTTCCAAACAAGAATCTGTAAATGCTTGTGATACAACAGATCCAGATCGCTTTTATTGTAAGCGAAAAGGAAATGGAGTATTAAAGGGATATGAACAGATGCGATTGAAGTTGCAAGAATCGCTAACTCAGCTACAACGCAATGGATATTCAGTGCAACAACTGCTCGTTATTCATTCTCAAGGAAAGCAAACTTTGTTTACAGAAGGCGCTCTTGTTGTTACCAAGTTGAGTGATCCAGAATTTTTCAATAAGGTTGGGAATGGCATTTGGGAGTTCTTGGACTCGGTTTATTTTACCTAAAACTCGAAATTATAAAGGCTGTTTTGAAAATAAAGAACGGATTTAGGGTCAAGATGCGACAATGCTTCATATCATACAGTAAGTCTTTTGAAGTTTTGGGATGTGAATCAATCCGATTTTTGAATTAGCAATTACAGATTTATGTTTTGGGACTAGACTCTAGTTATCTAGCTGAAGTCTAGATAGTAGCAGTTTATTTCATTCTCTATTTTATATTCTAAAGTGTCAACATTATAACCAGAGTCTAACAACTACAGATTTCTGATTGTAATAGAGAATTGTTCAGTTGGCCGAATCGCTATGCATCATGCCACGATACAATACTGCAATACAACAATTGCTTGTGAAACTAACTAGTTATTATAGTAAATGACATGGACATCTCCAATCAAACTCCAATCTTGTACCCACCAACACCAGCATTGTACAACCCAAACATGTGGTTGGATTGGCTTAAATATTGTAATGAATTATTTGATTTCTTTTGTCATTAACCCAGAATGAGAATTTTCACGATTTTATGGACTGGAGTGGTCATGGCTTTGTCCTTTGACAAGTACGATAATGAGCAAGTGTCACACAAGACAATTCAAGACGATCATGGAGAAATATGGGATTATTATACTCACAAAGCCTTTCCAAATCATACTGTTCGTGCAAAACCTCATCGCCAACTTTGTGACACCAGTGTAAATCAGGTAATTCATGTAAATGGGCATTCATCACAGATTTCTGGATATATAGACATTGAAGATAGACATCTATTTTTTTGGTTCTTTGAATCTCGTTCTAAACCTCAATCTGATCCATTGGTATTATGGTTAAATGGTGGTCCAGGATCGTCTTCCATGGCTGGTTTGTTGAAGATACTGGGACCTTGTAAATTCGATCCAGCCACGAACAGGACAAACCCACACCCTTATTCTTGGAATAACAATGCAAATCTGTTATTTTTAGATCAGCCAGTTGAAACTGGATTTAGTTACACTGACAAAACTATCATTGGAGATACCGAAAGCGCTGCAGGTGATGTGTACACTTTCTTGCAATTGTTTTTACAATCATTCAAGATATATAAAGATCTCCCATTTCATGCAATGGGAGAATCATACGCAGGTCATTATGTTCCAGCCATTGGACAAAGAATTCTCCTTTCAAATCGCAATTTGAATCAAGGACGTGTTTATATCAACTTGGTGACTATTGCTATTGGAAATGGAATTACGAATTCTCTCATACAATTTAATCACTATGGTGAATATGGTGCGGAAAAAAATGTTTACAATCAGTCTGTAGTTGACCAATTGAATGCCAATTTTCCAAAATGTAAATCGAGCATGCTCAAGTGCATCGCTGCGACTAACAAAACCATATGCAAGTAAGTGTTTCTTTCAATTTTACAATACAGAGAAACATATGCATTGTGTGAAGATCCATGGTGGAATGCATTTGATTTAACTGGTCTAGATGTTTATGATGTTAGAGATAAAGAAGCAGATGTAAAACCATTTCCATACAAACATTACTTGAACAACCCACAAGTACAGAAAGTTATCGGAGTTGCAAGACCATTTAAAGCTGGTAGTAAAGTTGTTGGCGACGCGTTTGATAATACTGGGGATATTTGGATTCCATATCATGGTCAAGTAGCACAACTGCTGGAAAACAACATCAGAGTGCTGCTTTATGCTGGCGATGCAGACATGATATGTAATTATTTGGGAAATAAATATTGGGCATTGGATATGGAATGGAAAGGCAAAATTGGATTCAATTCTGCTCCTGATCGTGTTTGGAATTCAAAGCTAACTGGGAAACTGGCTGGAGAGTATCGAACCTATCAAAACTTGACTTTTCTGAAAGTTTTTGAAGCTGGTCATGCTGTCCCATTCAATCAACCTGAACATTCACTAGAGTTTTTCAACGATTGGATAAATTCCAAGTGAAAAGTAACCTTTTAAAGAAATAATAATATATTCTTGAAATCGAATCACAAAAGTTATAATTCCACAAGTGGATTGCTCAATCGTCTTCTAAAATATCAAATGTATCATCAAAAGCTGTAAAGAATTAGTTGAAAAGTAGATACCAGTTTGATCATTCAGTAAATTTTTCATAAACTCTGATATGCCTGCCTCCGAATTGATAATATCTTCTGGGATGTCTTCCATATCTTCACTCATATTACTATCGTTATCGTCATGATCACTTCCACTTGCACTATTATCACCTTCGTCTTCATCCATCGATTTATCTTGCTGATCATCTTCTGATTCTAACTGATTGGTTGGTGAATGGAATTTTCTGGCAACTTTCTTCATTGTCAAACGAACCATATTCAAATGTTTTTGGATAAACCAGCCATCTTTAAACTATATATTAAATGGGTTTATAAAATACCGTGCAAGTATTCCGACAATAAATCAATGACGACTATAAATATCAATTCTTATTGATCAGTATACCAATAGTGGTTTCACGGTAGGTTCAATTATATCTATTATTTGGTAGGATTGGAGAGTTGGTTCGTTTATCCCGTCAAATATATGGGAATTCCTAATTTTTAGGCTTTTAAGATTACCAGTCAGGTTCAGTTGGACGTGTATTGGCTTCAAACGTGTCAAATACTGGTTGAAATCGAACATTTACACGTGGTTGTTTTGCTTTTGATATTTTCTGTAGATTGATCATTTGAAACATACGATATTGTCTATCTTTCTTTGGATCGATACCAAATTTGATCCAGGAGTTTCTAAGATTAGCAATTCACTCATTATACCTCCAGGGACCTTGTATGGTCGTATAAGCAACATATCCCAATGCTTTTACTAAAGTTTTTTCTTCTTTGTAAGAATTCAACCGTAGCTTGTTTGCCAAATAAGCTCGAGAACAAATCGGACGTTCTTCAAAAGCCAATTTGAGTTTTTCAACATATTGAGCTATCTGAGATAGGTGTGAATCTTCTTCATCATTGGCACTTGGCAAGGCTGGTAATGTTGCAGATGGTTCAGTAGGGGGTTTGTCTGTATATCCAATTGTAAGAACATATTTAGAGGTTTTATCGGTAGTCCTTTTAACGATTTCTGTTGTAGTTTCCCCAGTTTCTTCGTTCACTTTGACTAATTCTGTGATAGCAGGATTTTCTTTATACCTATAATTAAATAAATCCAATATTATGTACCCATAGTCAATTGGCCAATCAGTACGCGAAAATACTGGAGGTGGTAAGGCAGGAAGAGGAGTATCAGATTTCATTTTGAAATTTGAGAACTTTTCGACTATCCAACAATTAACACTCACTATGAGCTTTACCATCTAAAGTCCACATATCTTGAATAAGTTGAACAATATGATCATTATTATGACCACTGATCGGATCCATCACTGATACCTGGAAATCATTGATTGCTGTGGATAAGACTAGATAGGTGAAAAACCTCTAAATCGACAAGTTTTTGAGATACTTCCAACGATTTTGTAGGACATTCTGATTTCTCCAGTAACTTTATGGGTTTTTCTTGTGATTTGAAGAATTGGGTTTGACGTTTGGATACATGGACCATTAATTGAATGAGCTAAAGGATCCTGATATCTGAATTTGCATTCAATGAAATTGTTCTTGAATCCTTCTTGAATTCTATCCATTCCACCTAAAGTGTTGATGATTTCCTCTGAGATCCTTGGGCCATCACAGTAACCTGGATATTCAATCCCATAAAAGTTGGTCTTATTGGTCATTAGTTTAATAGAATCATCTGTATTGTTCCCTTCAGCATTAATTTCCTCATCGATTTCCATCCAAAAGTTGACAAAAAATTATACCATAGATATAGAAATTATATTAAAAGAGATTATATGCACGGACAAGGTTAAGATCAACACTGTTCTCATCACTTAATTTCCAGGTTGATTTGCCCCCTCCAGAACTTTCCACGGATATTTCACACATCGGGACCACTTTGGAAATACTGTTCAATTGGATTGAATTATTAATTAGAGGATTGAAAATTCCTTTGAAATCAGTCTGTTTCTGTGTAGTATCTTCAGTCTAAACTTAGTCCAATTTAAATTACAGATTTAGTTTTAGCGAGTTGGATAGTTCGCTTAGTTCCTCGTTCCCCTTCATATTCCTTGTCTATTTCATTCATTTTTATATCTGATTGTGGGTTTTCGATCCGTTGACGTTCTTTCTCCCTTTCCATACTCTGCATGTTATTTTCTAAATATTAACCTTGATCTGTGTTCCGAAATTAAAGGTAGAAATCTTCATTTCATCTCCTCCTGTTTCCTTGAGTAGATTCCCCCAGAATTCAGATGCTGCTGGGTTTTCATAACCAACCAACTTCTTGATAAATTGACATAATCTGATTCGATGAGGCATAATGGTAAATCCTTTCAAGCTCTATAAGTCGATTAGAATTAGTTTGTGAATATAAGGTTACCTTCAACAAAATATGACAATCCATCAATCGATATGCTTGAGCTCGACTTACTTCCCAACGCTTTCGAAAGTAATTCTCCACACTAATATATTTCGATCGAAATAGCTTTAACTGTATGATATTCTTTATTGCAGCGCAAGTTCGAACAAAATGGACTTGACGTTCCTCAAAGGTTAACCTAACATTTTCTGGTCGAAGTACATGATGAAATATATTCTTTTCTTCTTCTAAAAGTAGAGAATATTTGGCGACTTCATCTTCATTCATCATCTGGTTGAATTAAAAATGGAAAACAATTTATGATCTAAGCAATTGATAAATTACGCCTTAAAATGCCCTTTGATTGAACACGCTCAATAATCCTAGGAATCAGATCAGATATCAATCAAGATGGATCACTTGTGAGTCAAGTGTTTACTACACTAGGTGGTACTAACCAACGCGATCTAATTCACAATTAGAAAGCAAATTGAATCATGAAGTATTTATTTCATTTACTTTCTCGTATTAAAGATTGATTTAAATGTACTAAAAAGATTTGCGTATATGGTGTAATTTAAGATCAATGTTCAGGATATGGTATCCTTATACGAGGAATTAAGTATAGTTTTAAAAAGTCAGTGACCGTAACAGAAGTACTATCATTCGTTCTGTTTTTGG
Source organism: Globomyces sp. JEL0801 (assembly GCA_027595885.1). Taxonomy (NCBI): domain Eukaryota; kingdom Fungi; phylum Chytridiomycota; class Chytridiomycetes; order Rhizophydiales; family Globomycetaceae; genus Globomyces; species Globomyces sp. JEL0801. Next base: position 38,251 of record JADGIX010000046.1, read on the forward strand.
TTTAACCACTACAAAAATATTACAAAAAAGAAGTCGAGATCCAAGCTGGGAAATAAACCATGTCACACAATAATCAAGTTGAATCCAACGTTATATTATTCCCGTTTAAGTTTAGTACCCTTAGCGGTACCACCAACACGAACTCGACTGACCAACTTGAGAAGTTCATCCACAATTATCACTGGGAATGAGATCCATAGTACAGCAACCCATTCATCGTAGTTTAATGGTGTAATACAGAATAATTTCTACCAATATTAATATTTACAAAGTATTATACCGTGAAAAATGGAACGTAGAGAATGATGAAATGCAAAATCATTGATAAAGTAATGGCAAACACAAGGTACATGTTCTTCCAAATTGGGAAAGTCAAAAGCGATTCATTTTCAGATAAACTAGACTTAGTTAATATTTTTGTACCTGTTGATGGCATTGAACATTTCAACAACAACGAGAATGGACAAAGACATTGTTGTTGCCTTGTGTGACATTTCATTTACAAACATTTCACAACCAATTTCTGGGAACATTGTTGAACATTGATGGAAATTAGTCTAAGGTTAATATACTACATCCGGTTACAAGTTGAGTAAAAGAAATTTGAGGACCAGAATGATAGAACATAAACCACCAAGCATAACCAAAGATAGTAGCACAACCAACGTAAGTACCAACGACCATATATCGAATGAACAACCAACCAGTCACCAGCTTTTCTTTGGAATTACGTGGAGGCATACTCATAATATCATTTCCTAACAATAAGTGATAAAAACCCTAACCTGGAGGATTGAATCCTAGGGCAGTGGCTGGTAAACCATCAGTAACCAAATTCACCCAAAGTAATTGCACAGGGATCAAAGCTTCTGGCATACCCAAAATAACAGTCAAAAAGATACTAACGACTTCACCAATATTTGAGGAAATCAAATATCGAATAAATTGTTTGGTATTGGCATAAATACTACGACCTTCTTCAACAGCACTAACAATCGTAGCAAAATTATCATCTGCCAACACCATTTCAGATGCCAATTTAGCAACATCGGTACCACTTCCCATTGCAATACCAATGTCTGCTTTCTTCAAAGCCGGTGCGTCATTTACACCATCTCCTGTCATGGCTACCACAAAACCTTCAGCCTTCAATAAATCTACCAGTTCCGATTTGTGAGTTGGTTCCGTTCGAGAGAATAAGTTGGCAGTTAAAGCAACAGAACGTTTTTCTTCAGCGTTCATCGCATCAAACTCTCTTCCGGTAAAACTTTTACCACGCAAGTCCTCCTTGGAGGAAAATACTCCAATAGCTCTACAAATAGATTCTGCAGTGTTCTTGTTGTCTCCAGTAATCACAATAACTCGGATACCTGCTTCTTTACAACGAGCGATCGATTGTTTGACTTCAGGACGAGGTGGATCAAGCATTCCAATCAATCCAACAAAAGTCATGTTTGACTTGAAAAATGAGCGTTTTGGAATCACTTACCTCATAATCAGCAAATCTAATTGAATCAATCTTTTCTGGAATAACCGGCTTATCCACAGTAGCAAATGCTAACACTCGTAATGAATGTTTTTCTCCCCAACTAGACACTTTATCATGAATCATTTCTCGTAACGCTTTTGTAATAGGAATTGGTTTATCATATTGACCTCCCAATCTCACAAATGAACATCTTTCGAGAATAGATTCTGGTGCTCCCTTTACATACAACTTTCGACTAGCTGTGGTTCCACTACGAGTGCTTGATTTCTTTGCCTTTTCCACCAGGACAGACATACTCTTACGATCCCGAGAAAATTCAAAAAGATTCAATCGATTGTATTGCGCTTCAATGTGGTCATTAACTTGGGACACTCTTAAAGCCTTATCTTCTTGACTAAGTACGTTCAAAGCAGCGGTATTTGGAACTGGGGTAATACCTTCATTGAAAGCAGCATCATCAGTTTCGAATTTTTCTACTAAAGAGCGTAAAGCAGCTTCAGTTGGTTCACCAATACGAGAGAAACTATCGTTTTCCTATCTATTAAAAAATTATTATTTACTTCGTCATAAACAATTTTGGAATCATTACAAGTAGCACAAATATGAGCGAGTTCGTTTAACACTGGACTTTCTGTTAAGAGACCTCTCTTAACAACAGCACCATTTGACAAAAGATGTCCTTCTGGCCCGTAGGTGTTTCCCTTAACTTCGTACTCTGAGATGCTCGATGCGGTATTAAATACCATGACTTTTCGCACAGACATCTGATTCGTGGTTAAAGTTCCTGTTTTATCCGAACAAATGACTGAAGTACAACCTAGTGTTTCAACTGATGCTAATTTTCGCACAATGGCTCCTTGTTTTGCCATTTTAGCAGTTCCCAATGCCAAACATGTTGTAATAATAACAGCTAAACCTTCAGGAATAGCAGCTACTGCAAGGGCAACGGCGATTTTGAAATAATAAATTGAACCCTATTTTAAGCAATGGTATTTCTTACTTTAATCCAGTCTCCACCATGTGCTGGATCATTGAAATGACGGATGTTAATCAACCAAACTAAAAGACAAATAATAGATATAATCTTTGACAATTGGTCACCAAATTCATCAAGTTGTATTTTCAAAGGTGTTTTTTCATCTGAATCTTCGGAAATAGAAGTATGGATCTCACCAATTGCTGTATTAGACCCAGTTCCAACCACTACAGCAACTGCTTTTCCAACTGTAACTGAAGTACCCGAGAACGCCTAGAATCAAAAAATATGGAAAGGTTACAATATTGATTTGATCTTGTTTAACTGCATGTTTATCCTTAATGACTGTATCATCGTCTTTGGAAATAGAAATAGGCTCTCCCTGCCTGTTAGATTCAACTTGGTGTATTTACCGTCAAAATAGATTGATCAATTTTAAAAGCTGACGAAGTAATCTTTACTAATCGACAGTCAGCAGGAACTTTATCCCCAACAGACATGGTGATAATATCACCTGGGACTAACTCTCTTGCATTGATAACGGATACATGGCCATTTCTCAGAACCTTTGCTTCATCTGGAGAATATTGTTTTAAGGCCTATAAAGTTAGCACACCATATGTTCAACCTCGATAGCTTTTTCTGCATTTGTTTCTTGCACAACCCCAACCACTGCATTAGCAATTAAAATGAGTAAGATAACGATAGGTTCGACAAAAGCTGAAGAATCACCAGTTTCACCCTGTTCCAGTGCAGCCAAAACAAAAGAGATGGCAGCAGCAATCAGCAAAATAATAACCAACTGATCTTTGAATTGCTCCAAAACAAGCTTCCACAACGGAGTTCCTTCCTCTTCAGGTAACTCTAGATGTTAATAATAAAAGAGAGGATACCATTATAACCATACTCTTGAAGTTTCAACTCTACTTTCTCATCTGATAAACCAACTTTTGCATCAACACCTAAAGCTTTGCACACTTCAGTGGGAGTTTTCGTCCAAGTTTCTTTCATTTTCAAGTCAAAAGTTTTGGTGGTATTTTGCCACGTCAGAGCTAGGGCAAAATTAAAAAAATATTGACGTCGAAGGTTTTTTGTGAAGGTACAATATTGATAATCGGAATCATTTGATGAGAAAGTCAAGCTGGTAATCAATCAGTATCATTATTAAAAAAATATTGATTTCTGACTGTTCATTGATTTTATAGAATTGGGCAATTTACGCGTTCTTAATTCATACTCGTAATCGAATTACATCTTATGTCCTTATTTTGAATTTACAATTCATTTTCCCACTGCAACACGGTGCTGAGTAATAATAGAATAATTTCTCCATATATACTATTATCTCGTTATAGTAAATCACTATGTAATTGTTAAACAAAAATCATTTATTTAACAGTTTTCTAGTAAACAAGAACAATTGAAAACTTATTATTAAATTACACGGTCAACTCTTTGTTCGGCTTTGGCGATTAAAAATTGTACCTTCAGGAGGTCCTATTCTTGACTGGATGATAGAACTTGCTCTTTTTGTCGGTATATTGTGGGCATTCTGTTTTGAGCATATAATAGACATCGCCAATATACTTCCCATCATTTGCCTAGCAGGAATTCCAATCATACAGAACCAGTAAATTGCACCAGAGGGATTAGTTTTTGTTTGAAAGTAATAGCCTATAATTTCCATTATTCCCAACGGTAAGCAAACAAGTAACCTCACAGCAACTAGATTTAATTTTTGTTGTTTTTACCTTCTTTTCCATAAAACTGAAATAAGCTTTGATTGGTCATAGATTTGAGTACTTGACATTGAAAGTAAACTAATATAAGAAGAACTATTTCTGTAGTAGAGGCAAGGAGTGATATCAGAATGTCGTACTTGAGTGCAAGAGCTGAATCATGAAGCTAAATATGAACCAATTCCGGAATTACATGCTCTTCAGAGACAGCAGATTCGTTTCCAATGCAATGTCCACTCCTACAAGAATGTCTATAAACGCGAAGAATCACACCAGTCAACACGGAGCATCCAGTAAATAGCATTACCATCAATTCCAATTTACGCTTCAAAACTAATCCAGTTAGACGATGTGCAGTAGAGAGAGATGGTAATTGATCATTAAATATCCAAGCAATTTCAAGTATAATTGTAACAACACCACACGTAGTGTTTGAATAATTAGAGGTATATTGTGAAGCAACCCAAAAAGCAGGAACAGCAGTTGCCTTTAATGCTGCACAAAAAAATATTAGATACAAAGCAGAATTTGGTCTTTGATTATACCAAGCAACAAAACACATGATAAACTCTATTGCAAGTGTTGTTGATTGCGATTGGCCCCATCCTATGAAAATCAAATCTTCTGTTCATTTTACCTGGTATATCTCTGACAAATGTACAATAATTCTGTTGTTCTGTCATTTTAAGACCTAATGTTTAAAAACCAAACAAATGATTTTCCATGTTCGCGTTTCCAGTTGATGACCTCCAATCTGGAATCGCAAAACTGTATATCCTAGATATATATTTGATTTCTTGCGAAGAATTGAATATAATGATCTATTATTTGGAACGAAATTGTTGTCTTCATCAAATAGAAACAAGACCCTCTTATCAACCTGAAGTCGTTTGCATACAGACGCTTTATACCCGACTTCATTTCTGAATGTCCTTAAGTACAAGTGCCAATCATTGAATTTCATTTTTCACTTCACTTTTTACAGACGGGACCATGGATGAACTCTTGGTAGAGAAACATACGGAGTATATTCTTTCACTGGATAAAGTATCCCAGCATCATTAAATTAGTAGAAAACAAAAGAACTGGAATATTGGCTTGGTGCCCATCTTAGACTAAATGGTATTTATTGGGGTACTACTGCCTTGGCCCTTCTCGATAAAATACATTTAATCAATAAACAAGAAGTGGTAGAGAATGTGATGAAATGCTGGCATTCTTGTGGTAATTTAGCAAATGCTGATTTCATTCATAGGTGGATTTGGTGGACATCCTGATCATGATCCTCATTTATTATTTACATTATCTGCAGTTCAAATATTAGTCACTTTTGATGCATTGGATGTATTGGATACTCAAAAAACAGTTGCATGTATGGAACTCATCACTGAATGTTAGACTTGAAGTCTTTACAATTATCAGATGGCTCATTTGCCGGGGATTCTTATGGTGAGACAGATACCAGGTTTTCTTACTGTGCTATATCTTGTGCCAGTCTATTAAAGTCATTGCATGAATTGGATATAACAAAAGCAGTCAAGTATATTGAATCATGCCAGAATTTTGATGGAGGGTATGATTAAGATGGTTTAATTACATTAGTTTTGGAAGTGTGCCTGGAGCTGAATCACACGCTGGCCAGAGTAATTCTTATTAAGTCTTAAAGTGATTAGTTTTCTGTTGTGTCGGCGCTTTATCTATTGTTGATTCCCTTCACCTTATAGACACTGGTATCTTGTTGTGATTGTTAAAGTGACAGAGAAACTTGGATGGTGGTTAGCAGAAAGACAACTGGAAAATGGTGGGTTAAATGGCCGACCCGAAAAGCTGGAAGATGTTTGCTATTCGTGGTGGGTATTGTCTTCCTTGGACATGATTGGCAAGAAACATTGGATAGATGAGAAGAAACTGATTGACTTTATACTTAAATCTCAGGTAAAGATAACCACTCTCACCATTTAGGATGACGATAATGGAGGCATTGCCGATCGTCCAGGCGATGTAGCCGATGTTTTTCACACATTATTTGGAATATGCGGACTATCACTACTTGGTTACAAAGGATTAAAAGCGGTGGACTCCAGATATTGCATGCCCCATTCTGTAACAAAAAGATTATTCGCTTAATTAAAACATTTCTCATTTATGATGCGTATGAACAGATACGAAGTTTACTGACGATATTCTAATATCACCCAAATAAGAAGTTTTAATACCAACCAATATGATATAATACTCACCAAAATGTGATATCAGGCTAACCATTACCGTATTGGTGACGATGTCATAAATTATCAGATTTGAGTAAAAATTTGTGAAGTATTTCTTTCCAAAATGACAGCAAACCCATACAAGGTCGTTATTCGATTAAAGGCCATTGGAAATGCTCCGATTCTTAAACAACAAGTCTTCAAGTTATCATCTCAAAACAATTTCATAAAGATCATCAATTTCATTAGAAAAGAACTGAATTTACCTCAAAATGATTCCTTGGTAAAGACTTTCAATCATTCATCTTAGTTTGTTTACGTTAATTCTGCCTTTTGTCCAAACCCAGATGATTTTATTGGAGATTTAGATGCTTGTTTTGGAATTGATGGGTCACTGATTGTCAACTATTCAACAACTCCGGCTTGGGGATAAATCAGTCGGAATATCATATCTTTTGATATGAATTTGTATTAACTTCATTGTACCAATTAGAATATAATCTTGAATCTGTCCAACTACTTGCAACAACTAACTTACATCTAAGTCAAGTACCAAGAATTGGACGGGAACTATAAAGCATGTCGACTAGCTAAATATCATTTATTCATAGAAATTCAAAGTTATTGAATCCAAGTCTCAGGAATTGGAACCTGATGCTGAACTTCTCGCTTCATTGAAATCACCATCATCACCAATCATTTCAAATTCATCCATTTCATTTGATGTTGGAAAGTGATCACAACTGGTACCTGAAATAGTCCCCCCATTCAACTTCAATTTTTCATCGGTGTATGATTTTACAGGATTATCATCTTGATCAGCTTCTGCATTTCGTTCAATAATTAATGGGACGTCTTCCTCGACCAATTCAGTTTGATCATTTTGATGATTATCACCTGCAGTGACAGTAAAGTAATCAAACAGATGAGATACTTCATCAGAAACTTGAGTCATAATTAGATCCAATGTGTCTATCATAGGATTCAAATCAACAGTTATTCTGGTTGGACTATTTTCATTCAATTGAAACATAAAGTTGAACGTATTCGAATTTAGACCAGATTCACCATCACAAGTTTGTTGATAGTTCCATAGTTCCTTCTTGGCACATTCCACCTTCATTTCAGCTTCTTTGGTCTCTAAAGTGTAACGATCAACTAAATGATAAGCTTTTTGTAACCGTTTTTGAGATTGATTCAATGATTTTAATGTTTTTTCAACTTGATGCTTCAATCTCTTGATGGATTTTTGGTGTCCGGTTGAGGATGGCATTGCATTCATTGAGAAAGGTAAAGTCAAGATTTCCTAACGATTGTTTTAATGACTGGAAGTACGCACTGACTCAATCGTTACCCCCCAATACAACCAAAGGATTCTGCATGGTTTTATCATATAATAATCCATATGATCTGCTCTCTTGCTTCTGAGCATCTATTTACTGTTCGGATTTACATATCAACAACTGATAATGATTTTGCATTGTAGGGTCTATCTCAAGTAAAGGTAGGTCATATGCATAATTAGTTAGATACAGATGAATTCTTAGTAAATTAAAGTTCCAAAAGGATTCACACCAATCAAGTTTCTTTATTTAGCTATTTCTTACTAGCAGGTTCTACTTTACTTGCACCAGCAGTTCCACTCGTAGCCATTGATTTACCAGCACTAAATTGACTCGCAACACTAATCTTTCCACTTCGAACCAAAGTTGTCATACGATCAATCAAAGAAACGACAATACATCCTTGTAAACTTACACTCAAAGCTTCAAGTGACAGAATACAGATCCAGTTGCGATCATCACCAAGTAATTCAGAATTGTTCTTCAGTTGATCTACGGTAAAGTATAGAACCAAATCGGCAAATGCGGCTCCAAACAAAAACAGGAAATATTTATCAGCTTTGTAAATCAGTGCTATAGCGTCCTGGAATTTTGCTTGTCCTGAAGACTTGAGCATAGTATAAGTCACGTAAAGTGGTGGAGTAATATCAAAAATGTATACCAAGTAGATCCAAAGTGGGTTACAGACCTTAACCACTCTAACCATATCAGGAGTAAATAGAATCACTTGAAATCGCAGATAATGATTCCAATTAAGACCAAAATGAATAATCGTCCAAATAGTGTAGGCAATGACATGAGTACGAACGCTAACCTTTTGCATATCCAATATGAATTTGGTAGAAATAGTGACAGTTAATAACGAAGCGGAATTTGAAAACAAGTAGACCAAACCATCAACAGTAGATGTATAACCAATTCGATTTGCAATACATCGAATAAAGACATGAGCTAGCCATAATAGTTGTCCTAGAATCATAGCACCATTGTATGCAGTCTTTCGTTTGAGAAAGTGACGCATCTTGTGATAGATTGTGTACGCAATAATCGTGTGAGCAATAGCGTAAAAGACAAAAAACATAACTTCCCAAACACTTTGGCCGGTAGGGTAGTACTTGGTAGTCAAATCAACACTCATCTTCCATGAGATTTCTTTGGTTCCTTCAGTAATTTTGATCAATGAGCCAGTAGCAGCAAGAGCAGTTCCACCAATGATGGCAGAAGTAGATGCTAAATCAACACTGACAGGGTCTCCAGTGCATTTATCAGAAGGGTACATGGCAATAGTTCCATTCGAGAAACATTGAACGTTTTCAGGTCCGATACAAACCCCAGTAGCGCGATAATATGCTCTATCAAAACCATACAAGGAACCACTTACACTTTTATCTGCAACTAAAGCGCAGTACGAAGCACCGTTGATGCTGGCAGGAGCATTGGAAAGCAATTTATCATTTGGAGCGAAAGCATTTACAGTCATGGAGCTGAGGTAACCTTTCGCTTTAACCATATCAATAGCAACAGAGCAGCATTCCTTTGTCAGCGGGACCTTCAAATTTAAATTTGTGCATCGCGAATTGTAATGCGCACGATTAGCTTGATTCCAATACCCAATTGGCCAAGTTTCATTGGTTTTCTTTCTTGACGTATTAACACCTGATTCCACCATTTGAAACCCGTACATCACATCAGGAGGAGTTTCGCATTCTTTGTTGTACCATTGGGATGTTAAATAATAACTTCCTGACATTTTTAGAAGTAAAAATGAACGTGTTCGATTTTTGAAAAGACGCGACTTTTTTTGTCTTGCGAATTATTTACCTTACAATTTAGAAAAACTTCGTTATATTTCTGTAACATTCGGCTGCTAAATGTTCAGCACGATATATAGATATTCCCTATACTTGTCCGAAATGAAAACAAAAACGTAAACTACCTATAAGAATATCCTAAGGAAAATAGCATATCTAAAACAGAACAACATATTGAATTCAAATGATTTGACGGATACTGTCAAAGAACAATTTTCGAGTAATGCAATTGACGTCACTTTTGAACTATCGTACAAACGTGAAACAATTGGTCATAATAGCCGATTTAGATTTACAATTCTAAAATGATGGTTTATTGACGAGAACAAACTATGCTTTTGAAACCATCGACTTTTTAGTGGTACTATTCTGTTGATCGGACGCAGTACCATCTTTCTTGATTGCATATGTAGATGCAACAATAGCACAATAATTTTCAAATGAGAATTGAATTTCAAATGCCATACCCCACACTCCAGTAAGAGCGAAAATTGCTGAAATGAGGAACCCTAACATAGCAACTGCAATTCGAAATGCAACAGAAAATATAACTTCTCTGAGTGAGTTTTTGGCATGTCCAATACTGGAAAGGTAATATTTGGAAGCTGGAACAATGAATATTCCAAAACAACAAGTGTAAATGAATAAATTTGTACACACTTGTAGGGTATTTGAGGGTTTATACCAGATAGCCCCACAACGTCCATTATTGTCCACAAACACAACTCTGTTCATACTTGCATGTGTAGCAGCTCCCAAGGCCACCGCTAGAGCCATAAAAAGGAATCCTTTCACGTACAGTTGGTATTTTTCATCAATCAAGATGGTGGTGCGAACAATGAGAACTCCAATAGTAAGGGCCACAAACATAAAGAATATGGCGAAATCGATATCTTGTAAGAATTTACACTGTCCATTAAAGTACTTTCTAGAATCAAGTATAAAGAAAGCAAGTAAACAAGCTTGGTTCATCAATTGAAAGACTGATGCTACTACTTGGACATAGTTAATTTTCAATGGCTTTTTCATTGCAGCTTTAGTACACACATACAAGTTATGGACTCCAAGTCCAATGGAAAGAATCAAAACGAATTGAGTTGCAGTTCGTAACGTATCAGACATTTCTCCAATTCATAAAATTCACGGTTCCTTTTATATATTTGAGGCTTGCTTTCGAATCTTTGTGGCAACCATGAAGGCAAGACGAGCGTAATCGATGAATGGATACGCCATTTCAATGGACGGACACATGGACTCCTGCCATTCTACGATCAATATCATTAAACGTGACTATATTTCATCTTTTACTGTGAATTATATGTATTTTTTGTTGGATAGTTGGGTCACATTGTGTCTCAACTAGTTTTGGGTTTAATTTCTCATTTTGGTCGAAGCTCAAGGCGTTCTGATAATAACGCAAAAAAGACACGAAGTATTTTAGTATCTTTAATGATAAATAATATATTTACACGAAAGGAATCGAAAGAATCAAGAATCAAAATTGTTGGTTTTACCTGGACTTTCCTTGGGTGAACTCTGTTTAGATTTTTTGGGAGTCTGAATTTCCCACATCTTGAAACCCTGATTTTTAACAGGACGCTCCTGTACAGTATCGATTTTAGACGCAATGAATGTATCTTTAATCACCATTGACCTGTCCTTCTTAATTTCATAAGTTGATGCTGTAATCATACAAAAGTTCTCCAACGAGAATTCAATTTCAAATGCAGTTCCCCAGATCCCTGCAAAAGCGAATATGGTTGATATCAAATATCCAAAGATTGCAATTCCAATTCGAAATGAAACTACAATGTAAGTCAAATTCTAAGTTACTGCTAAAGATGACTGACTTGAACATTCGATAGTCCAATTTTTTCCCAAGCGCTGTACTTGAAGTATAAAAGATGCATAACAAAATTAAAAAGATAATGAATTTGATGGAAATACGAATCAAGTTGCTTTGGTAAACCCAATAACATTCACAATACCCCATTTCATTGATAAACGATTCACGATAGACATTTGCATGAACACCAAATGCAGAAGCAACCGAAAGCATTGTCATTAGTATAATTCTAGCAGGGAGAGTATATTTTTTCAAAAATACTGTTGATCGATGAATGAGTACAGATACAGAGAGATATTGAAAGATGAAGAATGCAATGAAATCGATATCCTGCCAGAGAGCGCATCTATAACCAAAAAACGAAGCATCGAATGTAAAAAACGCCAAAAAGAAACCTTGATTAAGTAATTGAAAAATAGAAGCTACCAATTGTACGTATTTTGCTGGACCATACGTTTTTGATTTTGTTGCTTTATAGCATAAATAGATATTGTGAGATCCTAAAACAAGAGAAAGGATTAGTACTGACTTTGTTAATAACTCCATGTTTCTGTTGATCGGACGCAGTACCATCTTTCTTGATTGCATATGTAGATGCAACAATAGCACAATAATTTTCAAATGAGAATTGAATTTCAAATGCCATACCCCACACTCCAGTAAGAGCGAAAATTGCTGAAATGAGGAACCCTAACATAGCAACTGCAATTCGAAATGCAACAGAAAATATAACTTCTCTGAGTGAGTTTTTGGCATGTCCAATACTGGAAAGGTAATATTTGGAGGCTGGAACAATGAATATTCCAAAACAACAAGTGTAAATGAATAAATTTGTACACACTTGTAGGGTATTTGAGGGTTTATACCAGATAGCCCCACAACGTCCATTATTGTCCACAAACACAACTCTGTTCATACTTGCATGTGTAGCAGCTCCCAAGGCCACCGCTAGAGCCATAAAAAGGAATCCTTTCACGTACAGTTGGTATTTTTCATCAATCAAGATGGTAGTGCGAATAATGAGAACTCCAATAGTAAGGGCTACAAATATAAAGAATATGGCGAAATCGATATCTTGTAAGAATTTACACTGTCCATTAAAGTACTTTCTAGAATCAAGTATAAAGAAAGCAAGTAAACAAGCTTGGTTCATCAATTGAAAGACTGATGCTACTACTTGGACATAGTTAATTTTCAATGGCTTTTTCATTGCAGCTTTAGTACACACATACAAGTTATGGACTCCAAGTCCAATGGAAAGAATCAAAACGAATTGGGTTACAGTTCGTAATGTATCAGACATTTCTCCAATTCATAAAATTCACGGTTCCTTTTATATATTTGAGGCTTGCTTTCGAATCTTTGTGGCAACCAAGAAGGCAAGACGAGCGTAATCGATGAATGGATACGCCATTTCAATGGACGGACACATGGACTCCTGCCATTCTACGATCAATATCATTAAACGTGACTATAGTTCATCTTTTACTGTGAATTATATGTATTTTTTGTTGGATAGTTGGGTCACATTGTGTCTCAACTAGTTTTGGGTTTAATTTCTCATTTTGGTCGAAGCTCAAGGCGTTCTGATAACAACGCACAAATGGCACGAAGTATTTTAGGATTTGAAGCATCTTTTAATGATAAATCATTTATTTACACCGAATGAATCGAAAGAATCAAGAATCAAAATTGTTGGTTTTACCTGGACTTTCCTTTGAAACTCCAAAGAATCAGGAATCAAAATTATCAGGCTTAATTGGAATTTCCTTTGGTAATTTCTTTTTAGATTTTTTGGGAGTTTGAATTTCCCACATATTCATGATCTGATTTTGACCTGGTGATTCCTTTGCATGATCAATATTAGAAGAAGTAAAAGTGTCCTTGATAACCATTGTCGTCTTCCTTTTTTTTATTTCATAAGTTGATGCTGTAATAGCACAATAATTTTCCAATGAGAATTCAATTGCAAATGCAGTTCCCCATATCCCTGCAAAAGCGAATACGGTTGATATCAAGTATCCAAAGATTGCAATTCCAATTCGGAATGAAACTACAGCGTTAAGTCAAATGCTGAGTTACTGCTAAATATAACTGACTTGAACATTCTGTAGTCTAACGTTTTTCCAAATGCTGTTCCGGACGTATAAAATAAGTACAATAAAATTAAATAGATAATGAATTTGATGGAAATATGGATTAAATTGCTTTGATGAACCCATATACATTGACAGAATCCACTTTCATTGATAGATATTTCACGGTATACATTTGCATGGACACCAAATGCAGAAGCAATCGAAAGCATTGCCATTAGTATAATTCTTGCAGGGAGAGTATATTTTTTCAAAAATACGGTTGCTCGATGAATAAGTACAGATAGTGACAGGTATTGAAAGACGAAAAAGACTATGAAATCGATATCCTGCCAGAATGCGCATCTATAACCAAAAAAAGAAGCATCAAATGTAAAAAACGCCAATAATAAACCTTGATTAAGTAATTGAAAAATAGAAGCCACCAATTGTACGTACTTTGCTGGACCATACGTTTTTGATTTTGTTGCTTTATAACATAAATAGATATTGTGAGATCCTAAAACAAGAGAAAGGATTAACACTGACTTTGTTAATAACTCCATGTTAATCATTTTAATTTCAAACCATTTTTCGTGTTTCTTTTTTCAAATTTATTTATCAACCATTTACGAGTTGTGGACATTATCTGCAATTTGCAGGTAATGGTAAAAGCACTGATTTATTAAACTACAATTCTTCAGATTTTAAACCGCACTATCTTAAAAGTATTGAAGATACAATTGATTAAGTTTAATTGTATGTTGATATCCTGGCGAAAATCTAGTATTGTGAAATTATTAATTGCAAATTAATCTAAATCAAGGTTAACATCACTGGTTGAGATACTTTATGTTTCTACCTACAATCTTATCACCACTACTCAACTTGTAACATATTCTCAATATGATCCAAATATCTAGTCAAATCCAGAATTAGTTGATAACTTTGCTTTATCCACAACCTTTGCTTATAGTAAATCAACATCGTCAAAATTCAATTCTCGTTCAAAGAATAATTATTAGACGGTGGAATCTGGACTTTCGACCAAGAAAGATGACACAGAAGGGCAAATCAGTAGAAACATTAAAATAATGTATTATCTGATAATGCCACCAATTAATGTTAACAGTTCTTTTGTTTTTCGATACTACATTTCGTATTTTGTTTTGAATCTGTTAATATGAAGTACAGTCTCTTATTTTAATCAAACACAATTGTTATTTTCTATTTTAAACAGTTTATTTTAGACAGACTAAAAAAGAGCAAACAAAAATGCAATGATGGATAGATTGAGAGTATGGGCAGTAGCTGATGATTTTGGAGTAGAAGTGGCGGTTGATTTTCCTGTAACAGTTGAAACCACAGTACTAGCATTTGTAGCAGAAGTAGTACTATTTTCAGTAGTAGTAGTAGTGGTTGTTGTTGTTGTGGTGGTGGTAGTGGTAGGTTTAGCGGTAGTTGTAACAACGAGACCCTCTTGACCAGTAGTAGCACGAAGGTTACTGTCAACAACTCCACCCAATCCAGATGCAACATTCAATTCAAGTAACCGAGAATAAACTGCTGCAAATCGCTGTCTGTACAAGCCATCGTTGGATGCATACTGTTGAACAAGACCCAACATACCAGGATCGGCTGCAAGAGCCATATCAGCAGGTAACATCATTAAAGATCCATCATTATATTGAACGTTGGAAACACCATTATAGGTGATTGTGACTTCCTTATAGTTTTGATAGTTCAATAAATGACCATAGAAACGACCAGAGAATGCTTGTTCAGTAAGACTCCAAGGACCTTCAAATCCAGAGACTTCTTTGTGACATCTACCAAAAGAATGCGCTCCCAACAGTGTTACAATATCATTATCATTGAATCCCATACGGTTGAAGATACTTCGCAAGTAGCCAGGAGAATTTTGTTTTGCATCTGGTAAACGATCTGCAGGTGTAAGAGAGTCAGCTGAGTCGACTGCATCATTTCGTCCAGGTCTCCATTTAATATCAGGTCCACCCATTTTGCTGATAGCTGCTGCTCCAGCAAAGGACCATAAATCGGCATAGGAGATGCCAGGATATTTTTTCTTGAGAGGTTCTAATAAATCTCTGGCGCGTTTTAATCCGTTATTAGCTTCATGGTTTCCAACAATATTAAAACGCATGGTAGCATGAGGACCCCCATTTCCAGTTCGTATATTTGCAGTACCAGCATCATGCCAAGCCAATCGAACAATCAATGGACCATCAGCACCTTGAATGATTCTATTCAAGTCCCTTCTAAGCCCAGTCCATTCTTCAGCCGACATTTCATTTTTGTAGAAACTATTCCAATTACTGGATCGTTTCAGAATAGGAGCTTGAGAATTCGAGAATGGACATGTGCCCAGGACATATGTTGCTAATACTATGAATGTAATGAAATTCATGATTTTATTTTAATAACGTTCTCAACAAAAAGTGGATTCTTTTTAAATAATTTGGGAGGATGAAACAAGTGAAAGAGAAAGTGGCTAATTGAGTGCTACGAAACGCAACACCTTCCTTGGTAGGTGAAGAATGATTATGAGTAACAGTAGCAGTTGATAGGTATAGTAGTCAAGTATCACTAAATGTAGGGGTAATTACCACACAACATAACAAATGGTATTACTTGATTCTGATGATATTTAATATTCTGATATTTTTGAATCGTTTCTTGTCTTTTAACAATCTGACTTGATCACTTTCATTGTCTTTGGACACGTTAAAGTTGTAGGAACACTACCCCTCACGTGATACCACTTGAATTTTTTTTTCTTTCTTTCCTACTTTCCAAATGAAATCAAAAGTGAGAATTGGATTGTGAAATGAATTCAAATGAGAACATGAAAAACATTATTCCAAAGAATTGGAAATTGAACGAATAGACACAGTATTTGATTACATTGATTACATGTATAATGTATCCATTACAAGTAGTACTTTTGATAGAAACATTAAAGATTGAGTCCATGATCACGAATTAGCTTAATTTTGATTGAGGAAGAACATGAGCCAATTATGATGAAACACACAGAGTGCCCATTTGTAAGGGAACTTGCGTTTGTTGCTTCATTATTATTACCAAAGTACTGAATTAGGTAATGAAGAATACTTTGGAAATTCAAAAGAAAATCAAAAATTCTATGGATTCATCTCAAAATCCAACCCTTAATATTCAGGATGTCAGTATAGAATCAACTACTGAAAGTAATTCTATGCCAAATTATCAGGATGGAAATAATCTAAGCGCTAAACCAAGTCTAACAGAGTCTATTGATGCTATTACTGTATTAAACTCTGCTTCATCAGAAACAATTACCCAACGAACAACCACTGTCACTACCATACACACAGATTTTGACCTCACCAACAATGATAAAATATCCTCAGATTCCCCTATATTAACTAGCTTCCAGTTACTCCCAGATTTCACACATTTTAATGATGATGAATTTCTCGGGTTTCCTTACAATACAGAACCAAATGTATTCAAAACCAAATCATTAAAAGTTGAATATCCCCAACATGAAAATAATTTAGTCACTGATAACCTTAAAAGCGACAGTGATGTATTAAACAGGAATTTACAAAATGATTCGGAAAACAATGCAAATAATGGAATGGATGAGGAAACCAAGCTGAATCAAACAAAAAATACCAATGAAATTGTTCACTATAGAGCATTAGATGTACAACCATCTCCAAATCCAAATGTTGAATTAATTGATGATTCACCAACTCAGTCACCAAAAAATCATCTCTATAATACCAACCCAAATCAATTGATTAACACCAACTCAACCCAAAAGATAGATCTTTTTGATTCACAAAAATCATCTAAATTCTACGGATTGGAAACTTACTCATCTGATGAAGATGGAGAATTTGATAAACGATATTCTATGAAATCAGATGCCAGTTCAAATTTAGACAGCTATGGCCCACATTCAAGAAGCTCTGAACTAGAAAATTCTGCTATACCTGAGGTATTTAATATTCGATTTTAAAAATTTAAAGGTTGCTGCTACTATCCCCGTTTATGATGATGTTAGTCTTCCTGTAGGCACATTTAGAGTTTTCTTCATTGCTACCATTATATCCTTGATTTCCTCAATGAGTGCACAATTCTATTTCTTTAGATTAAATAGAATTTCACTAGATAGTAAGTTCTTAATTGATGTTTATCTTTTTTTTAGCCATTTCTCAAGTCATTCTAGCATATCCAATGGGTATTGCTCTTTCTAAATTACCCGCTTGGACTAGATTAAATCAATCACCGTTCAATCACAAAGAACATACTCTTATTGCTATTGCCTGTTTGTCATCAACTAAAACTGCAGCCTTTTCTTCTGTATTTTTCATTCAAAGAAAATTATTGAAGAATTTCGATGCTAATGGTACCATTATTGATGCGAAAGGAAATGGCAGCTTTTGGGATGATGGAAAAGTAGATGCGAACTGGGGTTCAAATAATTCAAATTCACACAATCTCAATACAACATCATTGGATAGCAAGCCAACTTCTTTCAAAGACTCATCAATTCCACTTAAAGGTCCCTTTTCAAACTCTACGATAAATGGAACTTTATCGAACCCTTTCAATAATACCACTTTTAAAGATACCAATACAACGGAAATATTGCTGAATGATCAATCCAAAGACGGTTCTAAGACTAACATCACACAGAGTTTGAATTCACACAAATTTCCTTGGAAAAACTCTACATATAGTGGCTACTCTGGTTTACGAGCTGAATGGATCATTGATGGATATAATATTGGGGTACCAGTTGGTGTATTCCTCACTGCTATTTCACAACTCATTGGTTTAGGCTTGGGTGGATTCCTTAGAAAGTTTTTAGTCTACCCTGCTAAAGTAATTTTTTTTAGATTAATACTTTAGATGTGGTGGCCAGAAAATCTAATCATTGCCAATTTGATTCATACCTTTCATGACGTCGTCACTGAAAACATTACGAGATTGTAAGTGTCGACTTTTTTTAAATATCATAGGCGTATGAGGATGTTTAAACTGGTGTTTTTGTTCGCTTTTCTGTATCAATTTTTACCACAAATGGCATTTCCCGTTTTACAATCAGTATCCCTTTTGTGTTTGTTGGCTGGTGGAGGTAACAATACGCAAATGGTTAAATTTTTTAGCTAGTGGTACCCTTCAAGGTCCAGGTGTATTTGGAAATAATGTAGCTTCAGATAGTAGGACTTTTATTGGTCAATTAGGGTCTATGGATGGGGGTGGTATATTATCATTGTCACTAGATTGGACTGCCATTGCTGGATTGCAACCACTGGTTACTCCTATCTGGGCTCAAGTAAATGTACTGGTGGCATGTATCGGGTTTGCTTGGGTTCTAACTCCTCTCTACGTATATTTCAATGTGTGGGGCTCCCAAACTTTTCCTGCTATTAGTGTGGAAGGTTACCATTTAAACGGTACTTTCTATAACCTTTGGAGAGTAATGGATTTCAAAACTGTTACCATTCCAATTACTAAACAAATACCAGACTTATATGTATCTCCATCATTCGCCTTTGTTATCGGATGCCGATTTGCAGTCATGTCAGCTGCTGTCGTTCATTTTCTACTTTACTATGCAAAAAGTAGTTGGTCCATATTTAGAACATCAAAATCAAAATTAATTCAACGCGATGTTCATTCTAGAATGATGCTTCAGTATCCTGATGTTCCAGCACATTGGTACTTTTTATGTATGGGTATCAGTACTCTGGCTGCCATGTTTGTGACCCATCATTACCGCACAGAATTCCAGAGTGAATGGTGGAATGTGCCATTTGCATTAGCTCTTTCTGGTTGTTTTTCTTTACCTTTTGGTATCATCAGAGCTATTTCGAATCAATCTTTAAATTTCAATGTTTTGGCACAATTTATCATGGGAATGTTAAAACCTGGTTATATTTTGGCAAATGTCACCTTCAGAGGATTTTGTAGTGCTATTATGGATACTGCATTGATGTATTGTGTTAGTATGAAATTGGGCCAGTATATGAAGATACCACCTCGATTAACCTTCATCTACCATTTGTGGGGAATCATAGTCTCAAGTTTTGGTATAGTTTTTGTATTCATTTCATTTTCCATTTTAGGTAACTTTACTGTTTTGGATATGGCAATGACAATGATGGCCAAACATGCACGTAATTGGGCTCAATCCTTTTCACAATCTGCTTGGAAAGCGAATCAATACAATCATGGTGCTCAATGGACTGCTGCAAAACTACCCAAAATGTTGATGACCAGTGCACAGATATGGTAAATGCTGTCTGTACCTAAAACACATTTATAGGGGTGGAGTATCTCCCAAAAGATTTTTCACATCTGAAACAGGTTATGATAACTTATATTGGTTCTTTGTTATTGGTGCCATATTTCCAATCATGAATTATATCATGTTGAGAAATTTCCCTAGAATTGGGTTTCATTATGTAATTTGACCGTTCAAACTCATTTCTAGATCAATTGGCCTATTATTTTCCAAGCCGTTGGATTGGTACCTATTGGTTTTGCAAATTCCATTCTTTCTGTGGCTATCGTCACCTTCATAACTCAACATTTGGTTCGTAAATATAATCGCCGATGGTATGATCGATATAACTATATCCTTTCCGGTGCGTTAGACTCTGCCGCCATAATTGTTCCTGTCATTGTATTTTTCCTCAACCGAGGGATTCCAGAAGTAAATCTAATTTGATTAATATCCTAGTTATCAACATCACTTAATTCTCCGTTGAATCCAAACAAAACTATCTTTGGACCAGACTACTGTGGAAATGTTAATCGAAGTAGTTGGATCAAGCAACCAAGGGAAAATCGAACTCGAATTCCTTAAATATGGTTTAAGAGACGTTTTCAATATCTTTATTCACGTGTATATATAGTATTAAATAGATTTCAAATATCATACCAATTGACTTTATTTTTATATTTTGAAGTATGATATAGTATCGAAAATAGCATAAAGTAATGGTTGACTTTTGGCCCAAGACATTGATTTTAAAATTCAAAATGGCTTGAGGTTTTGTGTTCAATTTCTCGGTGTCACGGATCCGAATTTGGTTAAATGTGCCCCCACATTTACCTTTTTGGGAACGATCAAAAAACCAAAATTCAAAAACAATCTTTTCCAATAAAATGCATCTCACAGCTCAAACCATTTTCATATTACAAACAACAATATCGACAGTATTTGCTACACTACCAATACTGCAATCGCCAATGAAGATTGATACAAATCTGAAATACAATCAAATGTCAGACTACAAATCAGTTATTCATCATAAAGATATGAATGGATTTAAAACTTTGAAGGGTGGTGAATCCAAAGATGATGAAAATGAAAAAGTTGGGGAATGGTCAACTTTTACTAACCTGAAATTCCCATCTTATTCTATTCGTGTTAAAGAATCCGTCAAGCTTTGTGATCCTACCACAAAACAGGTACAGACCGTCTCTCATTTGTGTTCATACTCCTCCTATACGTTTAATTTTGTCCTTATAATTTGCACACAACATTGACTTTTTAGATAACCGGTTATTTGGATTATAAAGATAAACACTTTTTCTTTTGGTTTTTTGAATCAAAATCAAAACCAGAATCAGATCCATTGGTGTTGTGGTTAAATGGTGGACCGGGTTGTTCAAGTCTAACAGGTCTGTTTGCTGAACATGGGCCTTGTCGAATCAATCCTCACGGAAATGGAACCTTACCTTTTGAATACTCTTGGAACAAGAACGCCAGTATGATCTACCTAGACCAAGTATTTTAATGAATGAAAACTGACTCGTTTAGCCTCTTAATGTTGGATTTAGTTATTCAAATGGAACAATCCCAGCTAATTCTGATAATGCTGCTAAAGATGTATTAGCTTTCCTTCAACTATTTCTTTCAAAATATCCTAAATATTCAGAATTACCTTTCCATGTTACTGGAGAGTCATTTGCTGGTCACTATATACCTGCAATTGCCAATACTATCGTTGATTTCAACCACCAATTGAAAAAGCGTGATATATTGCATCTAACGTATGTTAATCTAGTATCGATTGCAATTGGAAATGGTTTAACTGATCCGTTGACGCAATACAAATATTATGCTGATTATGCTGCCGACCCAACTTATGGGCCTATTTTCTCTCGAAAGACTGTATTTATTGTTTATTGATTTGGTAGATAAAAAAGATGAGGGATGATTTTACGATTTGTAAACCATTGATTGAAAAATGTTATGCCGAAAAGACAGCTGAAGGTTGCATGTAACTACTATTGTATTAACAAGTGAATAGACCCGGAACTGCATATTGTAACAATGCATTAGTGGCACCAATAATCAATTCAGGACTGAATATGTATGATATACGACAAAGGTGCAATGATGTTAATGGCATGTGTGTTTCTGAAATGGACTCTATCGTACACTATTTAAATCAACCACATGTTCAATCTGACCTTGGAGTAGACATGAAATTTTCTGCATGTCAATTCAATATCACTATGAATTTCATGATGGATGGAGATTGGTTGCGACCATATGTAGAGTATATCCCCGCATTGTTGAATTCGAATGTGAAGGTACTGATTTATGCAGGGGATGCGGATTATGTATGTAACTTTATGGGGAATAAGGCATGGACGATGGCTTTGGATTGGACAGGTGGTGAAGAATTTCGAAAAGTGGATGATTTGTTGTGGAGGTCTGTGATAACCGGTCGATTGGCTGGTGAATATCGGGCAACATCGAAATTAGCATTTTTGAGGGTTTATGGGGCTGGCCATATGGTTCCTGCAGATCAGGTATTTTTTAAAATGTTACTGATATCTAGCCGGAACATTCCTTGGAATTCTTTAATAGTTGGATCCATGGTACCAACCTTGTTTGATCATTAATATAAATCAATATTGATTTCTAATGGCACACCTCTACTAATTTGGTTTCAATCGTATTATGTCAAGCTATAATTGGCCTTACGCCAATTATAGTATACGCCAGTTATAGCTTCTTTCGGGTGTCCTTTTATCTTCTAACTGTGCATGTAGCATTAAGTTTTCTCATAGATAATTGCACAGATACGTGATCTGAAGGAGCATCAATCCAAGTGACTTTTGACTTCTGACTTTTCCCTTCATGTTGGAAGCCACCGTTAGTTATAAAAGGTAATGAATTTGATGGAAAGGGACATGGTTCAACCGATGTCTCTAGAAAGTGTTCCTCTGGATACTCTTCATCGAATTGCCGATATGTCCCACTCTGAAGATGCCACTCGCTTTTCAATGGCTAACAATTATTTTTCAAGTATAAAGACTGAATGCCATGCTCAAGAACATTAAGCATCCTTGTATCTCTCCAAGCTGCCGTATTCGTTACAAAAGTTGCAGCAAGTATCCAATAACCCAATCTGATCCTGGACTTGCTAACCATTATACTTTCCAGTATGAAATCTTTTTATTCTTTCAAATCATTTAGCAAATGAAAACTGCAAATGATCGAAAAACGAAAATAAATTACAACGAATTACAAACGTACTTGAATGAAATACAGAGTAGAGATAATTTCAGGTTAAAGCAAAATGCTGATCCCAGATTGTACTGTTATGGGAGAAATGTCCAAACGACCACGAATTAGAAAAGTACGTCAATGAAACTCTGAGGAAAGGTAATTTCAGTTTGAAACATTATACCGATCCAACATAACCCTAATGGACGATGGCTCTGTTAGATAACAGACCAAATGGGCCTCCGGTAGCTGGGTCGTTAGGTGTCAAAAACGGACATCCCTCTCCATTTCTCCCATAACAGTACAATCTGGGATCTGCAAACTGCTTCAATCTGAAATTTTGTCTACTTTGTATTTCAGTCAAGTAGTTTGCTAATTCATTGTAATTTATTTTTGTTTTTCTATCATTTGCAGTTTTCATTTGCAAATGATTTGAAAGAATAAAAAAAGTCTATTTTGTAATTCTTATGCATTATTAGAAGTCTATTTAGAAGTTAAAAATTCAGATTTTTCACCAAGATTCTACTTTATTGCGACCATAATAAAGTCTTTGACTTCTAATTAAATAAGGTGTTTTGTAAAGACACGTAATATGTAAATTGAAGTTACTATAAAGTTATTAACTACCTGTAATTTGGCGACAAGTACTTTAAGTAATGATCTGAACACAACAGTCCAGGGTATGACACCCAACCAGGGTGAACTCCCAACCACCACACAGTTCATGATTCGGAACGACTAATTTAGAATCATCATGACGAAGTCCATGTTTCCCCATTGACCACCAATTCTCCACCTGATAAGCAAACGGCCCGCTCACTTTTTTGCCTGTAGGAATTGAATCTGATACATTTTCCGGTCAATCAAAATCAGGGAAATGGATTATATACCTGTTGTTGTTGCTACTACCGTATTCCTGTCACTACCCATTGCATATTTGTTCTATACTCCTTTTGTATCCCTATTGCCCGCTTCCAAGCGATCTCATAGATTATACTATTCCAACACCAATCATGTTCGTTTCCACCCCAAACAGCATTCTTTTACTTATCCGGTGGTCTATATCGGTTTCAATCTAGATAGCCTTCATAACATGCCTTCACTAATCTCTCACAATTCTTGGAATCTATTTTCCATTAATGACGTTAATTATATCGATTCGGGGAAACAATCAATCAAATCTAAATTGTTTGATTTACTACTTGCTTTCAATATCGATACATCTAATATTGGAACAGTGGAATTAGTAACACAACCAAAGTTTCTATTCATCAATTTCAATCCGTTGAATGTTTACTACTGCTTTAACAAAGAATCAAATGATCTTTATTTGGTATTATTGGAAGTGAATAATACGTTTGGGGAACGTCATTGGTATCTATGTAATCAGCAAAACAAATGGGAAAAGATTGGTTCAAAGTATGATGCTGGGTCATTCACTTTTACCAAACAATTTCATGTCTCCCCGTTTAATGATATGGAGGGCTGTTATGATTGTCATATATTGGATATTTCCAAACATGACTCGATGGATTTATTGTTGCGTTTAATGAAGGATGGGGAATTACATTTGAAGGCTAGAATGTGGGGTAAGGCCGTGGATCTAAGTGCCTTTAATTTATTAAAAGCATCTGTTACGTGTTTTATTTCTTTGGTCTCTACATTTCCTCGAATTCATAAAGAAGCCCTTTACCTGTTTGTCAAAGGATTGTCTCTATACTCAAAACCAGAACAACTTAAGCAGTTTCCAACTGGTTTCAAAAACTGAAGTGATGAAATTATAATAAATATTGCATATTCAATTAATACCTCTGCTACTTTAAAATGTACTTTCTTTCCACTTATTGATTTAATTTTAAAAAACTGAAGTCACATACATCTCATGATGATTTAAAGTACGACTGTAAGAATCCTTTATTGGTTACATCATTAGACTATGTATTTAAAACGGTATTCCCTCCAACAAATCCGGATTGGCTTCTCTAGTCAATCGAACTTGGATATCACCCAAAGTACGCACCTTAAATCCAACTTCACAGTATGCAAAATAGAATTCCCACTTGCGTTTAAATTCTTCGTTATAATACGGTTTACCAGATTCAGCGGCTATTTGGTCGTAAGAAGCCAGAAATCGTTCACGCCAGAGTCGGAGACATTTTGCGTAATGAGGGCCAATGTTTGTAAGTGAATCGATTATGAGTCGACCTTGAGTACCTTGGAAAATGGCTTTTGTAAGACTTGAGACAGATGGACAATGTCCACCAGGGAATATGTACTTCTGTATGAAATCAATCTTTTGGCAATACTCTTCGTGACGGGAATCTGGGAAGGTGATGACTTGCAATGAAAGAACACCATTGGGTTTCAGCAATTGATCTGCTTGGTTAAAGAATACTGGTAGAAATTCTGGACCGACCGCTTCCAACATCTCGCATGTCACTATACGATCAAACTGATATTCGTTTGGGTCCATGTTTCGGTAATCACACAACAACACTGTGATTTTGTCAGAATATCCAGCCAATTCAATACGTTCCTCTGCCAAGACTTTTTGTTCTTGAGAAAGTGTAATGGATACAACTTCACAATCATACTTCTTAACAGCTTCGATCGCCAATGCCCCCCACCCGGTACCAACTTCCAATACCTTCATACCCTTCTTGATATTGGCCATTTCCAACAGCGAATGGATTTTACGAAGCTGTGCACCTTCCAAATCATCATCTTGCTCGTCTTTCCAGATTGGGCACGAGTATGTCATGGTAGGATCTAAGAAGGCAGTAAACAATTCATTTCCGAGATCATAATGCGCTTGAATGTTGAATAATGAATTATAGATAGTATTAGGAATAGAAGAATTCAAAGCTCTATTGAGTAGATAATTCAAACCAAATGGTAATACTTTCATTTCTGAATAGTATTGACGGTTCTGAATACAGATGTATAAGAAAGTTGCCAAATCATCTACATCAATTTCTTCAGCCATATAGCCTTCAGCAAATCCGATATCACCATGTAGAACTACACGCTGCCAAAAAGCACGATCCTTTACAGTCAAAGTAGCCTTTAATTTTGATTTTTGCCCAAAGACTTTCAAAGGTTGATCAGCTGAGAGTACGTATATAGATCCGACCCTAGTTTTCTCCAAGACCGAGAAACAGGTATTTTCAAAAAACGAATCTACAAAAGTAAACATGAAAGATTTTGAAATTTCGATCCTTCTTTTGAACGTTTTTCAAACAAAATATCCGAGTGAATTTAGCCGGGCGGTGGTTTGGCGTTTTTTCCGCTTTGATAACGAGTCACCCCTTTGCCCGATTCAGAAATGTCTGTGTGTTGGTTGGTGTTGAAAAGAGTAAAAAAAGTACTTCGTATTTGAATACCTGATAAAATGAAAAAAGTCGCGATTGTAGGGTCTGGGGTTTCCGGTTTATCAGCTGCTTGGTTACTGTCCTTGAATAAAAAGGATTTTAAAGTCACTGTATTCGAAGCTGCTGATTATCCTGGTGGTCACGCTCACACTGTCGATATTCAGTCCTTGGATCTAAAAGAAACTATAGGTGTCGATACCGGTTTCATTGTCTGTAACAATGTCACGTATCCCAACTTTCTGAATTTATTGGATCAATTAAATGTCAACTTGATCGATAGTGATATGAGCTTTGCAGTATCAAGAAACAATGGTGAATTGGAATGGGCTGGTAAAAACTTAAATACCATTTTTGGGCAAAGAAGCAACTTGCTTAATTATGATATGTGGAAATTGATTCAAGAAGTCATTCAATTCAATAATCAAGCTACTAAAATTGCCCAAGAAGCTGATCAACTACCTCCAAATCAACACCCACTTGCTAATATGACTTTAAAGGATTTTCTTTCTGATTTCAAGTATTCAAAATTCTTCTATGAAAATTATTTGCTGCCCATGACTGCTGCTATTTGGTCAACTCCTGCTGAAACGACTTTTGATCTGTTTCCGTTAGTGACTTTGGTACAATTCATGAACAACCATCAACTATTACAAGTTCTCAATCGTCCAAAATGGAAAACATTACAATTTGGTTCAAGATCGTATGTGAATAAGATTGTTGAAACACTTGATGATTTGCGATTAAACGAGCCAGTAATATCCATCAAACGACGTCACAATGGTGTTTTAGTCGAAACCAAAAATGGTGTTGAAGAATTTGATTCGATAATCATGGCAACACATACAGATCAATCACTGCAGATCTTGGGAGATGATGCCACTGCTGATGAAAAGAAAATATTAGGTTCTATCAAATATGTATTGAACCGTGCATATCTTCATCGAGATGTAGCTTTAATGCCAAAACTCAAGTTGACATGGTCTAGTTGGAATTACTTGACCAATGTGAAAGATGAAATAGTATCTAGGGTGATGTGTTTGACGTATTGGATGAATAATTTACAACCTTTCGTGGATCCCAAAGTATTTGGTCATGTTTTTGTCACTATGAATCCACTCACAAAGCCAGATCCAGCTCTAACCCTTGGTGCATGGGATTACACACATCCATTGTACTCACCAGAAACTATTCAAGCCCAGAATGAACTGCCCAAGATTCAAAATGTGAAGAATACTGTTTTCGCAGGTGCCTGGACGAACTACGGGTTTCATGAAGATGGGGCTACATCTGGATTGTTAGCTGCGCAAAGTTTGGGGGCCAAATCCCCATTTCCTATTGTAACAAATGGTGGATTCCCTAAAGCTAATCATACCAAAACTACTAGCAATCTTATGGGATACTTATCTATGACCTTGGTGATCTCGTTTGTTGTTGTAGTTGTGTCCACATTGCAAGCCATTTAATAAAATGAATGTTACATTAACAGTTTAATCCATACTATATAATATAAAGCGTGATATTTCTGAAGAGCATCCTCAGTATTAAGCAATTAATATAATTACTGAACCAATATAAGGTCTTTGTCAACGAAAAAGCCATTGTTTAGACGCCTAAATATGCTTTATTTTCTACTAAGTTCGACTGACATGCTTCTCATGCATAATCAATGAAGGAACCGTTTTGGTGGGCCCTTTTTTCACGTGTTGAGTGCTTCCATTTGTGCTTTTCAATCGCTTTTCCGATTGCTTTTTAAATGATCCATTTGCTATTTTATTATAAAAGCAATTGAATATCAGAGCGGGCATAACCATCAGAAAATGGAAACGATGAAAGACAACGTGATTATTGAACCTACTGAAATGGAAAATGAAGTGGTGGAGGAGGTTTTGGGAGAAACTGATGAAAACCCAGAAATCAATGCTAGTGACAATAACGATAGATGTGAGCGATGTGATTTAAGACATAAACATCGCAGTGGTCGATCTAAACGTGCTGGAATGTATAAAGATGGTGAAATGGATGTTAATTTGGTAGTACAATTAGAAGGACTCGATTTCAAGGCCGAGTATGAAGGCTCTTGTCGTGGAGGAATGCGAGGTAGAAGGAATAAGGGTGGTCATCATCATCACCATCGCCACCACGAAATGTCTCCTGGATCGTCTACTGACCAGCCAAATGCCCATGTCAATGTTAACAAAAATGATGATCATCACCATGACCATCGCAGTAAACGATGCGAGCAAGAACTTGTAAAAGATAAAAAGCATCATCACCATCGTCATCATCGACATGAGCGTAGTCCTGATAAAAAGAAACACCATCATCATCATCATCATCGACATGGGCATAGTCCTGATAAAAAGCACTATAACGGTAGTGTTTATGATGGGCACTCTCATGGTTCAAGAAGAGGTAGATCGCATTGCCGAACTTTCCAAAATTCCGAAGAAAATCAACGTGATAACTACAAGGAAACGATTGTCCTTTGAGTTTTCTAATAAACAAATTCAGTCAAAATTTCAAGTATTTAGATTGTGATAGATCTGAGCTATACTATCTTCCCAAATTTTAGAGAGCTGATTATCATTGATAAGAGAACGTATCGACAAATCACAACTAGTGAATCATATAAGTACAAATGTGCTGTCCATTTTTCGGCTCTAAAATACTGGATTTATGAAAGGCTATAAAATAATTGATTAAATATTATACAGTCCGTTTATTATTTCTTATCGATTCGCATATGATTACAAATCGGAGATTTTCACGCGAAAAATAGTTTGAAATTAAAATGGTTAACATGGAGTTATTAACAAAGTCAGTACTAATCCTTTCTCTTGTTTTAGGATCTCA